>JBAGKO010000005.1:18068187-18083452 GCA_037177275.1 Acacia concinna
AAGTTTATATACAAGCATGAAAGGAGCAATCACATAGTATAGCATATCAATACAAAATTCAAAAACAATAACAAGAGAATAAGCTCATTGTTAGCATGAGAATTATCTAGTTTTCCTCCTTTTCCCAATCACATTTCTGATATACCATACTCACATAATTCTCACGGCATCATCCTATCAAAATGATAATTCTCAAAAATCAAATGGCATAGATTTTGGCTTCTCAAAATATGAAAGAAAATATGTCTTTTACTAAACAAAAATATCTACATCAATATCAACACTTTCCAGAAAATCCTAAGAATCAGAAGTGAGGAACCGCCAAGCCTCTTATTAAAATGCAACAAGTTACCCAACTAAGAAGCATAATTTTTTTTTTATATTTAAGAAGGATATAAATTCAGCTTACATCATAAGACTAGACTAAAGGGGAAATTAATCCCAAACTTTCATGGTCAACCCATCTCCTCAAATTAAGAGGACACTCTTCCAATAGGAGTATGTCAATTAGCTCTTTAGCATCAGATTCTATAATGATCCTCCTGTATGCCATTGGTAGCCTGATTCCTCCACAACCATAATTTCCAAATTGCTACTCCCCATATCAGTTTCCAGCACCAGCCTGTCTCCTTCCCAATCATTCTTTTTAAATTCATTTCCATCTAATCTCTCTGTGAGGTTTGCGAAAAAAGAGGATATGTACATGGGGTTTAGTATGTTAAACCATACCTGTTTAGCATAACTAAGAAGCTTATGAAATGGCACAAACCAACCTATCATGTATAATTTGCAGCAAACATAAATCATAAGTAAAACTTCCCGTTAGAGTAGAATGCTCATTACACATTGCAAAAATTCCAAGAACGTAATTATTTCCCCAAAATAAGATAAATAATCCATTAAAGAGAACCAGATCTAGAAGATAAAATAAAAGAATCTGACTTCTATCTCTAAACTTACAAAGGTGTAGGCAGTGCGGAGAGATAGAAATCAATGGGTTGCTCTAAAAGTTGATTTATTTATGGTGACCAGCCACACTGCCACCTTCAAGCGAAGCAAAATCCATAAGCTGAACTCCTGTCACTGGACAGCCCAGACGTGAGGGGAAATTGACCGGAAAGCGAGATCCAAAATCCACCGAAAATCACTTGGAGGTGTGAGGGGAGGAGTGAGGCAGGGCTTATGGAGTTCAGCTTCTTTAAAAAATCTTTGACTGAGGAAGGAGAGAGTGAGACCCATGATGGTTGCTGGGGTCATGACTGAAATGCACCGTTTTGCTTCCAAGCAAAACGGCGTCGTTTCAACGCAAGGGAGGCGCCAGGGAGAGTTAGTGTTAGGGAGAGAAGCCGAACGCCACTTTAAACACACTCAAATGACGCATCACTCAAACATTTTGCTTCATTATGGATTTCACTTTTTGAATGATTATTGCCCCGTTTGGTATGCTGGAATTGATTTTGATGGACTTGGAAATGGATATGGATATAGAAATGAGGTTAGAAAGTATGTTTGATATGTCATAGAAATGAAGTCTATTTCTTATGTGAAAATACCAAATTGCCCTTCTAAATAAAAAAAAAATCAGACACCTAGATTCTTCCCCTTCCTCCATCATCCACCATCACCGCCCAAGATTACCGTCAACATCATCCAACCACAGTCAAGATTTGAAGAAATCAAGCTAAAGTGGAGAAGACAATATTCCAACCACTCAAGATTCGACCATAAAGATATAAGGGACGAGCTTCCCTTCCCGCCATAATCCACCAAACAAACTATCACATGGAAATGAATTTTATTTCCATTTTCATACCCCTCAATTCCATCATACCAAACGGCCTATGTATTTTCCACGGCACCCATTTGCAAATTTCTTCAACATATTTCAATAAATGTGAGCCGAAATTATTTAAGAATCGTACTGACTAGCTTTGTTCCTCAAGCCACATTTTTCAGTGTCTTCATTGTGATTCCATTTTTAATTAAATTTTACACTGGAAAAAAGGATGATCTATCCTCCAACCAGACTCAATTTCGAAACGCTTATCCTAATCATAATCATTTATATTCGTCAGACCTCATTCCTAAACTCCTAATTTCAACTTTATTCCCACGCCAAAATTATTCCGTAAAATAAATGGGACTTTAGTGGTCTATGATTTGCATTCTATACATGACATTTAAATTCAAACACATAAAAGGTAAAGAAACAAGGAGTGGACGCGAAAAGCAGGAAAGGCAGCGGAAGTTTCCTGTCCGCTCGTTGATTATACTTAAGGTTAGGATTACTTAAATTAATGAGGCTTTAGAATATAAAAGCAGGGGGAATAGTCAACACTCGCCTCCTGTGTTTCCCTGTGCTTGCTCAAATATTATATCATATATTTTTCTGTCTTCATTGCATCTTTCCCTTGCTCTGTTCCTCTGCATCACCCCACCCTCCATGCCCATCGTCATGGACGTCCAGTTACATTCTTACGCTTTCTTCCTTCCATGGATAATATTCGCCATCTCCTTCTTCTCAGCCAAATCACACAGGCACGGCGAAGCTGCCGATTCCTCTGCCTGTAATCAAACTTACAATTGTGGGAAAATCAGCAACATCGCCTACCCTTTCTGGGGACAGAATCGACCTCTTTATTGTGGCGGTGGCGATCGGTTTAAGCTCACCTGCCACCGGAATAATACAACTTTCATCACAGTAGGCCAACAGGATTTCACGGTGGTTTCCATCAACCCAGAATTTCACTCCATGAGACTGGTACAAACTGCTCTCTCTGTTGCTTGTCCTTGGAATTTCACGAACACTTCGTTGGATCCTGCTCTCTTCGGCTACGATAACTTGACAATTCAGAACTTGTCTGTATTCTACAAGTGCCCCCCTCACGTTTCAAGCCCGAATAACATCACTTGCACTGGTGGTGTTGCTTTTTTCGCCACCCAAGAAGACACGCAGAAACCGCACAAATTGTCCCAATGCAAGGTTCATAATCAAATCCTATTTCAAGGTGAGATTTCCGACGAGGATGGGCTGAACAAATCTCTGAGGAACGGGTTCGTCGTTCAATATATTGGAAAGTGGGTTCCCTGTTTCGCATGCAATTCATCGGGAGGACTGTGTGGGACTGACATCCATGACGCTTCTCGCTTTGCCTGTTATTGCGGGAACAAAGTTCGTCCTTATTCATGTCCAAAAAGTATGCCTTCTTCCTTCTTTTCTGTTATTAATATTTCAGCCATTTTTGCCCACCATGGTTTAAGGAATAAAATACAGTATAGGAATTAAAATGTGTAGCGCTGGAAGGCTCAGTAGAGTGAAGAAGAAGGGTAGGCCTATTTGGTTCATTGCTATAGGAAAAGCGTAGGAAAGAACGAGTCTAACAAAACAGACCAGAGGGGGACAGGGTAGAGACAAGCCGCAGTATAATTTGGAGGAGTAGTTGAGCGCTGAGAATAAAAAAAATGAAGGGTTACTGTTTGGCTGACACTTATAAAAATAATTTATTTAATTTATGTGGTTTTTGATAAGTAATTTATAAAAGTAAGTAATTTATTAAAAGTTAATTGTATTTGGATTTAAGATAAAAAAAGTGACTTATCAAAAATAGAAGGAGTTATTTGTGTTTGGATTGAGAATAAAAAAAAATAAGTTATAAAAGAGAAAGAAAGTAACTTTTTTTAAAAAGTCTAAACTATAAAAAAAATAACTTATGTTAACACTTAAATTCATAAAACTACTTTTTTCTTCTGCAAAAAAGTGATAAAGCCTGCCAAAAGCTTTTGCGAAACAGGCGCTTAGTAACTTGCTACTCCTTCCCTTTCATTGCTAATTATAAATTCAAATTAATTATATTATTTAATTATATTATATATTAGTTTATAAATCTAAACATATAGTTTTAAAAAAATTATAAATTTTAATATTTTAAAATAATATAATTAGTTTTTTTAAAATTGTATAAATAAAATTAACTAATAATTAAAATAGAGGGAGGGAGTATTATTTACCGTTGAAAGAGTCAATTCAATGGTCTGACAGAAAAATGGCTCCTACTCTGTATTTAGTTGTTGAATACTCACTCCTTCCTCTCAAATATGACCTCCATGTCCTTCTCTACACTAACCAAGTTACGAATTTTCAACTTCTTCCCTCACCCAACAATAACATCACTTTCGTCATAATTTGCTTTCCTTGTTAGTTCAGCTCCAAATTGAAATTTTGGTTCCCCAGCCTTTCACCCTAAATTTTAATATCAAGAAAATTTCTAGGCTTCGAGCATAAGTTTTTTGTCTTAAAAAACAGTTAAAATGATCCTCAAAGTAAAGTATTTAATTTCAAATCTCAGACTGTTCTGTATCACTTTTTTTAAAGGTTTTTTTAATATAAAATTCATTTAGTACCATATACTTTTTAAAGATACAAAAATACCCATAAAATTTAAAAATTGGTTCAAAGATGCCAACTTTATTATTTATATTTAACGGCCGTTAAATATCCTAATTTTGTTTAGGATTAGGAGTAAAAAAATACTCATACATTTTACCTAAAGTTGATCGAACATCATATATTTTGTTTAAAGATAAAAAACTCCCATTTATTTTTGCTAATAGAATTGTCAATTTTGAACTCCCTTTTAAATTTTTTTGGTATTTTTAAGCATTAGAAAAAATATATGAGTATTTTTAACCCTTAACCCTAATTAAAATTAGGACATTTAAATGTTGCTGTTGGTATTTTTAAACCTGTTTATAAAGGTCACGGATGTTTTTGAATCTTCAAATAATATATAAGGTGGATAAACTCTGGTAAAAAGACATACCCTTAACATTTTAAAAAAAAAAATATTCAAAAAAGAACCGCTATTATTATTTTGAAGTGATTTTACACGCGTCAACAGATTAGCCGCATTGTGTGCAAAGTCTTCGTCAATTTTCTTCCTAATGGTCCACCAAGGTCTCCATCATCTTACGCTTCATTTTCCTTTCTTTCGCTCTCATGGGATTTTTGACTAAAGGAAAACTTTTTTCCTAAGGAAGAATGACAAAATATTTAATATTTGGTTTATTTGTTATGAATTTCTTATTCATGTTTTTTTAATGAAAACAATATATGATAAATGATGTGAATATGACATCAGAAGTGCCCATGAAACATTATAATAAAATGTAAGGTTAAGGTGTGTTTAACACCTAAATTATTTTAAAAGTGTAATTAGCACCCTAAAATATTTATAGGTGTAATTTTGATCTTGAAATATTAAAAATGGGGCAATTAGCACCCCTTAAATAATAGATATGTTAACCTCTATTAAATTACTGTTCATCATCTTCATGAAAGGCATATATATTAATATAAATTGAATAAATATTACCGAAGACATAGTTGTCTTTATTCATAAAATTAATATTTCTTTTAAACTGCCTCTTTGATGTTTTCAATTGATATTATTTCTTATTTACCTTACGGTCATCTCTGCAACAAATATATATATATATATATATTAACATAAATTGAATAGATATAGAAAAGACAGCTCAATAGGAATAAGTTTAATGATAGAGTTTATAGAACATGTGGTAGCATATATTTGTCGATCATCGTCAAATCATCTTTTTGGCCTCTTGTTTGTTTTAGCAAGGGAGAAGAGAAGAAAACTATTGTGTATTTAATGAAGACGATTAATAATAATTTAACAGAGATTTGTGGATTTGTTTTCTTAACCGGGTGTTAATTGTCCTATTTTTAATACTTTAGGGTCAAATTCACACATATAAACATTTTAAGGTATTAATTATATTTTAAAAAATAGTTCATGACACTGGAGGCACCTTAACCCTAAAATATATTCAAAATATGATAGTGGGGAGTGGGAACAGGTTTAATTGATCCCTTGTCCACTTTTTCAACACATTCACATTCACTTTCTATTTTCAAATGCCGTTTTGTTTTTTGTGTTTTGTTTTTTTTTTCTTTTTCATGTTGCATGCCCACGTAAAGAGCAGGCGCCTCCTTTAATCTATTCGGTAGGTATCCAATTAAGTCCCTGTCGCCAAACAAAGGATAAACAGATGTTCTTGTTGATCACTGCTTAAATGTATCGTGAGGATTATGGGATCTTCCTTGATCTTGATCACTCATAGTTTTCCTCTGTCCCCTGCTTCTCTTTTAAGAAAGTACATACTTGAGCCATTTAAGGCATGGCATTTCAGGTCGACTCCATAAACTAGCTTAATATATAATTACACCTATTTCTTTCCTTTTTCACTCTTGCTTCTTTCTCCTATAGCTGATATAGATATAATATCACATTTGACGTTATTAGTATCAATGCGCTAACCTCTATTTGCTTAGCTCTTACCGATTCCTGTTGCAGAAGGACATTGGAAATGGAAAGGGAAACTCATAGCAGGTAATACACATAGAAAAATACTTAAATCAAGTTATTTATATCTAATTCGTCAGGTTCTCCAATCATATATCACCATGTGTATAATTTTTGAATTATAATTATTTAATTATATACTCAATACAACAAATAGGACACATGAACATATGTAATTGAAGAACCTGATAAAATAAATATAAAAAACTTAATGTAATAGCCCCAATTTCATATTAATAGATTCTTCAATTCGATCTCCACTACTGTTTTGTTTTTTAATTTGTGTACCCTTTCACCGAAACTTCTTACTATTTTTCCCCTACAACCCACGCAGGTGCTGCTGCTTCTTCATTCAGCGTGATCGTTTTGAGCATTGCCTTTTATTTCTACCTCCGGCTAAAGAAGATTAATCGTTATGCCAAATCTGACAAACAATCTCATCGGAGTCGGGCCATCTCGTCCGATTCCTCTATAAAGGATGCGGAGAAAGAGAGTAAATACTTTGGAGTCCCCCTCTTCTCATATACCGAACTTGAAGAGGCCACTAACAATTTTGATTCAGACAATGAACTTGGAGATGGGGGTTTCGGAACAGTTTATTGGGGTAAGAATACTGGACAGCCTTTATTCTATATAGGATTTGAGTTCGTAATGTTTCTCTAGTACTGTTAACTAGCTATCATGCTTTTCAATAAAAAAATATAACATCTCGAGGAAATTTTTGTAAATCTCCTGAAATATGCACTGCACATACATAATCACTGATCAAGAATCTTGCTTTCTTGTATTTCTTGGCTGATCAAGGAAAACTGGGGGATGGTCGTACAGTTGCTGTGAAGAGATTGTATGAAAACAATGACAGGAGAGTCGAGCAGTTCATGAATGAAGTGGAGCTCTTAACTCGTTTGCGCCACCAAAACCTTGTCCAACTTTATGGCTGCACCTCTCGCCGTAGCCGTGAACTTCTGCTTGTATACGAATACGTTCCTAACGGAACTGTTGCCGATCATCTTCACGGGGAAAGAGCAAAACCAGTGGACACACTCCCATGGCACACCAGAATGAACATAGCCATAGATACTGCAAGCGCATTGGCATATCTTCACTCATCTGACATCATCCACCGTGATATAAAAACCACCAACATCCTTCTTGACAATCACTTCGTTGTGAAAGTAGCAGATTTTGGACTCTGTCGTCTCTTTCCGAATGATGTCACTCACATTTCAACAGCCCCACAGGGAACTCCTGGATACGTGGATCCAGAGTACCACCAATGCTACCAGCTTACTGATAAGAGTGATGTGTATAGTTTTGGAGTGGTACTCATTGAGCTGATATCATCTATGCCTGCTATTGACATCACGAGGCATAGTCATGAGGTGAATTTGGCGATCATGGCCATTAACAAGATTCAGAGTGGGGATTTGCATGAGCTTGTGGACTCAAATCTTGGGTTTGAAGGAGATTCCAAGGTGAGGAAGATGATAAATGAAGTGGCAGAGTTGGCATTCCAGTGCTTGCAGTGTATGAAAGATGCGAGGCCGTCCATGGAAGAGGTGGTGGAGAGGCTGAAGGAAATACAGAGAGATGGGATAGACAAAAAGAAAGAGGAGAAGGAAATCGTGTCAGCAGATCATGTGGTGTTGCTGAAGAATGAAGTACCTCCACTGTCACCTGATTCAAATATGAGGAGCACAGGGACGACCCCAAATGCCAGCGGATAAGTTGAGCTTCCAATGAATCTCAGCCAGTACAGCAAGCAATCCAAGTCACTCCAAGATGTACATAGAATGATAAAACTAAATGACATGTACGTATAACCGTAGATATATATATATATATATATAGGGGACCTGTCACTGCTAATGCCTAATGCCAACGTTATGAAATCTTGTCCTTAAATTTTGTGGAAAAGATAGATAGTATTGTATAAGCAATGACTTAGAGATCTACAAAATCTGGATCGTCTAGATCAATTTGTTTTTATGAGGAAAATTTTATATAAAAAAAATCATTTTTTGAAAAAAATGTTAGTTAAAAAATTATTTTAAGTTTAGATTATTTACTGAGTAAAATGTTTTTTAAAAAAACAAAAAATGAAAAAAATTTTGAACGGTCAAGATCAAATTTAAATACTTTAGATCCTACAGCTCTTCCTGCTAATCTTTTTAGACGAGGAGGGAAACTAAGTCCCTAAATTGACTGGGGTGATTAGATGCAAAAGCGATCAATGTGCTCATATAACATGTTCTTACGAAAAAAAAAAAGGATAATAATTATTCATACTGGTTTCTTCTCATCTTCATTAATATTCCTTTTGCCTCAAGATGCGACAAGAAATTGCAAGATTCGTATAAGAACCCGTTTCTTGGAAGCGCCGGCGAAGGAGCCAATCTTTGTCTTGTTTGGGTAACACCGCACCGTACAGTCTTCACGCACCATTTTTTTTTTTTTTATATGCGCATATGAGTGAACGAGACGTAGAAGGACATGAATATCTTGAATGGGAATGATCCTTTGTCAACTAACTCATATTTTAGTTACATACAAGTTTTATGGTTATAGCTAGTAGAAAGGGATAGATGTCAATCATCTATTAAATACTAGTGGCATATATATGTGTGTGTAGTTTAATTAGGGCCACCATCGGGCAGATATCCTTGCATGACAGAGCCTGAAGGCGTCATATTGTCAACTTGTGATTGTGAGTCCGAGAAGTTGAACGGAAAGGCATTATCCTGTAGGAGGGTTGCATATGTTGGATTAGGATTCAACGTCGTCGTCGTGGACGGCCACTCATGATCACTGCTGCTGCTGCTTCCATAGCTGCCCATCACTTGTACTTGATGCCCATGCCTCTCTCCCATTTGCTCCACTACTGTTTCCCCGACATACATATATATCTCATTATTATATTAATTCATAAACAAATGTTGTTGTTGATTAATTTGTGTGATGATGAAATTTAATTATGGCAAAGGTACCTTGTCCTTGAGTTAACAAGCTGCTGGAAACGTTATCATTCAAAAGCTCATCTTCAGGCACTGCTTCCTCCAACGTGTCCCACCTGGCGTATGCTTCTCTCACCAGCTTCTCCACGTAGCTCTGCCCATATATATAGTTAATTAATTAATGTCGCCAATATAATATTCATTCGTTCATTCATTTACCATAATATATATATATATATATATATCTCCCAAAATTAATAATGATTATTATATACGTACCCTGTTCATGTTGTTGAGGTCAGTTCCGTGCAGGATGTGGCCATTGATATGAGCTCTAACCATTTGGCATATGGGATTCAGAAACACTGCAAAGTTTGGCCCTCTGTATATGTAGAGCTTCTTCTCCATCTTACAGCTCCTCGCATGTTTCAACGTCGCCTCCCACATCCTCTCCGACATCCCTGCCCCCAATATCTGATTTCGTTCCCAACACCATTTTTCATTATTATTATTATTATTATCTACATCACAGTATGGAGATCAATAAGATGTATAGCTGAATAATTATACAATATCGTACATCTCTGAGTTTAGCAGGATCAACCACGGACAGTTTGAGAAACTGCTGAACGTTGTTAATTCCATTTGACGACAACTTCTTGTGGAATGCCCCATCCTTCCCAATCTTCTCCAGCCGCCACACGTCGTCCTTCAACATCGGTGGATGATGTTTCTTATACACTACATATATGCATACACGCACACACATTACATCCATCCAAGTAAACATCTCGTTAAGCCACTACATATATAACATATCACGTACGCAATGTATAATTCCAGTAATATATGCGTGTTATACTTTACAAGCCAACAACAACAACAAAAATAAAACATTTTTTAGGTCTCAAAAGACGCCATTGAAGAAACCTCGAGCCTATAAAGCAGTAAAAAAGGAATATCTCTCGCACGTGATGATTGCAATATAGATATATGGGTGTGTGTATGGATGTATTCATTGCAATCTTGATTAAAGATCAATTAGAGTTTACGGTATATATATATATATACCTGAAATATTATTCGCCTAATTATTAGCATTATATTCAACCATATTTTTTAGCTTCAAATCAAATTACAAGGCCAATAATATAATGGGGAAATGAGGATGCCAGAGGCTTAGAGCATTAAAAGAGCAAACACATGCAGTAGTTATATTAATTATAATTATTATTTGCAACAAATTACATAAAAACAGTTTTGACCTTATTAGTTATGCCCTACATACCGTCGCCTGAGATGTAGGACCGACCATTTGTCAAACTAAGTTTGGGGTTATCATATGTCCGTTAAATATTGGTTGCATGATTATTAAATCTCTTATTAGCTGGTATTCGTTTAACCAAATCTTATCACTTTCAAGTTCGTCCCTGTCAGATCAAGATAAATAAAAAGGCCATGGTCGGTGTAACCAAAACTAGGGATACTGATAGCCACAATTGATTGTTCCAAAAAGGGTGAAAGGGATGCTCAAGTGCTTCATTTATGACTATATACTTGAAAGTTTGAAGCTAGTAATTTTTTTTTTAAAAAAAAAGAATTTATAGCAAGTTTTCATATACTGTACAAGTGCACATAAAAAACATATCAATCTTGATGCATGAGGGTAGCAGTGGATATGCGAAAGTTGGACATGTTGTGAATTCTATATTACTAAAGTAATTACTTAAAAAACTAATAATCACAAAGTTAGTGATATAAATACGGGTAAGAATTGAATGCTTACATTCGCCACGATGATCCTTGACGACAAAAGATTCAGTGAAGCCTTCAAGAACCCTAGGACCTTGATGGGTTCCAGGAGTCACTCTGACAGCAACTCTGAACTTCCTACTCCTGATCCAGCTAGAGTTATCAGTAAACTCAATGTCGCCATTCAAACATGCAATCCCATTTCTCATGGTGATGTTGAGTTCTCCGGCGAGCAAGGGTCTCTTTCCCGCTCTCTCCTTCACTATGTATCTGTTGAACTCGTGGCTCGTCCATTCTGGCCGATCGGCCGGTGGGAAATCTCCGTCCAGAACCACGACTTCAAGCTTCAAGGGATAAGGCACACTCGTCTGAACCCTTCGATCGCCACTTTTGTCGACAAGAATCACCTCCAGTTGGTTCCCATTCATGTCTTGTATCCTGCTTCCCGTGAATATTGTAGGGATGCTCAGCCTTTCCTTAAAGCATAGTTGTAGTTTTGGTGCTTCCTCTGCCGCTTGTATCCTCAACGACGCAGACCTCGTCATCATTGGCCTCGGATACATGTGCCTCATCACTCCCTCCACCTCCTCACTCACCTGTCCAACAAATATTCATATTCATATATATATTCACACACACACACACACACACACACATCACCATATTCGAAGATATTGCTTATTTCTTTCTCATGATATATGCTGTTCTATGTTATGTATGGCGGTAGAAACTTACCACCCTTCTGAGCAAAGGTTCCAAGCTAGAGAGAAGGTTCTGCAAGTTTCTCACCATGCCTACTTCTCCGATCACCCTGAACATGCGTGGGAGATGAAGCAAGGAAAATGAATATCAAGTGTATATTACATACGAGTAATGAAAGGGGGAGAAGATGAAAGCAGACGTACGAAGAAAGAGAGGGTCTGAAGCGTTGGTGAGGGGGCTCATCTGGGTTTTGATCATCAGACGAATCATCAAATAAGCGTTTGGTCGCCATTTTTAGTAGAGAGATCAATCGTTGCACTGACAGAGAGATGAAGAGCAGGCGGGATTCTCCTTGATTTATAGGTCCGGCGATGGCGAAGAGACTGCGGGGAATTGGGCTTGATTAGGAAAATAACAAAAGGTACGAAAGAAGGTTCTGGGAATATCGGAGGAAATAGGTACGCAGGTTCAATCACAACAACGCTCAGACCTTGAAAATGAAGCCGTATCATACGATGTAAAGACTTTGACGTCAATAAACACATAAAGTCAACCTATCCCGCCCTCTCTCCCCTCTCCAAGAAACACATATGCATGACCTGAAATTTAATACTACAATAATCCATTTAAAAAGAACCAAAATTATACTACCATTCTTCCTTAATATGAGATTTGGTTCGTAGTGTAATTTTTTAAGTTAATTATGTATTTGTCTTTCTAAGGTATAGAATTTGTACAACATCAGTTAAACGTTGAAAAATACGTGCAGTCAGCTTCGAGTATAAAATTTATAAAAAAAAAATGGATAAAAAAAATATTCCAAATCTTTAGGAGGAATTCTGTATAAAAAATTGCATAGGGCAATTAATGAGTAAATTAGGCCAGCACTAGTAGTGTATAAACAAATCAACAAGGAATATAAACCAGTAGCCACATCTGATATATTATATGTGTAATCCTATCAAAAAAGAAAGAAAGAAAATATATGAGTATATATCTATAGGTAGAATTTCGTGGTAATTACTTGTGAGACGGTATTTAATTTGGTAGGGTATGATGGAAGAGGTGAATGAAGGAAGGGATATATATGTGTGTGTAAGAATAGTAGAAAGGGTTTAGAATATTAGATATAATAAGTGGTTTGGTTTGGTTTGGTCTGGTCAAATGAGAGTGTGTTTCTGGGAAGGATACGATGCGTGTGGAGGCAGTTCCCTTTCTATTCAGCTTCAGGCTGACCCTCTCCACACTCGTTTCACAACCCACGTTAAATCTCCATCTTTCATTTTCTCAAAAAAAAAAATCATTTTCAATCTTAAACTCTTAATTTTATTTAAAAATAACAAAGAAATTGCCAATAGTACTGGGTCCCCTTCTCCTTTCTGGGTCCAAAGGCCCTGCTCCTGCCGTCCTGCGTTGCTCTTTCTTCTCTTGCATTGTACTCTTTCATGTCTTGTTTAAAAAATTATTTGCAATTTAGAATTTTTTTTGAAAACTATTTTAAAATTTAAACGTTATCATCAATAATATCTTTCGTTTAGCTTGATAGTGATTCTTATAATAATTAAAACTACCAACATTTATTCCGCGAAATAGTTAAAAAATCTATACCACGCCAATACTGCACTACAGTATCTTGAATATGATTACCTTTAATAAAAGGATATCTGTGCACAAGAAAAATAATTTCAACAAGCATTCTAATTTTTTTAGAAAATAGTTTTTTTTTTTGCAAAAATGAAAAAAAAATCCTGATTTACCAATAAACATCTATTTAATAAGAGGTCATATTTTAGGGGAATTATAATGAGGTCCCAAGTGAAGAACTTAATTATCAAGAAGTATCAATAATAAGTGAGGTGTTGTAATTTCTTATTCTAGAATTTGTCATTGCCTATTTTTTAGTAGTTGTTATTAGAACTTATGGGTAATTAAGTCCTTCCTTAAAACCTCATTGTTGATGCCTATATTTTATTTTAGGGTCAAGGGGCAAAAATACCTATAAACTTTTTTGAAAAGTGCATTCATCATTATAAACATTTTTTGTGTGCAAAAGTAACCATAAACTCTTAAAAATAAGACAAAAATCACACTTTTGTTAAATTAAGAAATGGCGTTATCATTTCTGGTGGGTCCCACATTATTTAAAAAAGGGTTAAGGGGCAAAAATATCCATAAACTTTTTCTAAGAGTGTATCCATCACCATAAACTTTTTTTTTATACAAAAGTTACTATAAACTCTTAAAAATAGGGTAAAAGTCACACTTCCATGTAATATCGTTTTCTAGTGGGTCCCACATTATTTTAAAAAAATAAAAATACCTAAATTTTTTAATTTCCTTCTCTACCCTCCCCCTTCTCCCTTTCTTTTAGTCCTCTCTCTCTCTCTCTTAGACCCTTCCTTTCATACTCTCTCTCTCTCTAAGAAGGAAGGAGGTTGTTGCCATCCAAATGCCCAATGAAAGAAGGGAGGGTCTGAGTGAGAGAGAGAGAGAGACCAAAAAGGAATGAAGGAAGGGTCTAAGGAGAGAGAGGATAGAAAGGAAGGGAGAAAGGGGAGGGTAGAGAAGGAAATTAAAAAATTTAGGTATTTTTATTTTTTTAAAAATAATATGGGACCCACCATAAAATGATAACGTCATGGAAGTGTGAGTTTTGCTCCATTTTTAAGAGTTTATAGTACTTTTGCACCAAAAAAAAGTTTATGGTGGTGAATGCACTCTTAGAAAAAGTTTATGGGTATTTTTCATTGAACATAGAACCGGACTGGACTGGCCGGCCGGATCCTTGTCCGGTTCGATTGGGCTGAGAACTGGGAGGCCAAGTTGACTAGGCCAAATCCAAGTCAGCCGAGTCTTAGAAAAAAAGAGCAAAACGACGCCGTTTTAGGGTTTTTTTTAAAAAAATGCAATGGTCCAGATCTCATCACAAGTATGCAATATCAATGGCTAAGGAAGCTTCTGCCTTTGACTTAGCCCTTGAAGATTTATAATTGCATTTTGACCCCACGAATATCATAGCAAATGACCCCGCGCCATCTTTTCTTTATGCTTCTAGCTTTCACATTACTTTCTTTGCAATTAAATCCCTTTTCTCTTTATAAAAATGCCTCTGGCTAGTTTTGTTCTTTGCAATTCAATCCTCCTTCCTCTTAATCCCCATTTTCTTCTTCAAACCTACACTAAAATTTCACCAATTCATGATCAAGCATATAATTGCATGTAAACAACAAGTTTAACCTTCAATTAAGCTAAGATGACGACAATACCCATATGCACTTATTTATTCAATTTAATTCACAATAATGCTTTCCTACTTCCTTTTTTTTTCGATAAGTGAAAGTAACAAAAACTACATAGCTACATCAGCTGCAAAAGCAGCAGATATATTCGATGATATTGATGTAAAAAACTGAAAACCCACAGCATCATGAAAAGCTTCCTTTGCTACCAAATCAGCAACTAGATTAACCTCAC
>JBAGKO010000005.1:18083552-18098071 GCA_037177275.1 Acacia concinna
GGCACTAAGTTCGCTTCTTCACCTAGTTGGTCTCTTTCAGGTGCTGCGGAGCTAAGACTTCCATGACGGTACAACAAGGGCCCAAAGGAAAAAGACCCAAAGGTTTCACTGACCAGTTAGATTGATTCAATCCTAGGTTTGAATTGTCGTCCGTAGTTCGTAGAGGAGGAGAGCCATAGTCAACTTATCAAGACTTGATAGATTCAGATCTGATTGATATGAAGAATGGGGGAGGAAGGGAAGAGGAAGCATCATGGTGTGAAGAGATTAGGGAATGCTGAAGCTACAGGTCTAGGTTTTGTGGAGAAAAAGTAAAGAGGAAGGAGATTCGGATGAAGAAAAATTTGAAAACAAGCTCATATAATCTACCAACTCATTTTAATTCTTACTGGCACTGTACAAAAATTGCAGATCCCGCGTATTGCAATGGAGGCAGGAATTTTACCGCCCTTTCAATACACTTGAGATTTTTTTATCCTCTTATTTTGCATTTTGACGCAACTCGCTACTTGTCTTGGTATTTAGCCTAGTACTTAATACTGCTTACAAGTGTAGTATTTGATGTTGATTATTATATTTATATATATGTAAAAGATTTAAAATCAGAGCAAAAGACTAGTGACGAGAGTGGTTAGACTATATTAGAGCCAAAATCAGAGCAAAAGATGGGAATGAAAATTTTTAAATTTCAGAAAATTTTAAAGACAGGACCGCCGTAGCTAACTTTGCATAGCGTGTTACACTACTTAAGCTTAATAATTCATACAAAATAGTGATTTATCAGATTGTCACTTGGGTATTTAGTAATAACATCTAAATTATAATATTTTAATATGGCTGATTCAATGGCCCGTTCAACCCCCAGTCCGACCCGGTTGAATCCTTAACCCATACCGTGACCGGTTTTTTTGTACCTTGGTATTTTTGCCTCTTAACTTTTTTAAAATAATGTGAGACCCATCAAAAATGATAATGCTGTTTTTTAATTTAACGAGAGTGTGACTTTTACCCTATTTTTAAGAGTTTATGGTTACTTTTACACAAAAAAAAAATTATAATAGTGAATATATTTTTTTAAAAAAATTTATAGATATTTTTACCCCTTAACCCTTTATTTTACTTCACTTTGTATTTTCACTTTGGGTCCTTAGGGAAATTGCCTTTAACTGTCATGTGCTTTATGTCTCCGACTTTTATTTATACAAGCATCAATCAATACTGCGATGTAATATTCTAGGAAATCCCCCCCTCATCCATCCTATCGAAAATCATATGCAACAAACTAAATTAGCAGTTAGAAATATGATCTTGATAGTGATGGACATTGGACTGTATAGGAACATCTAATTATAATAAAAAATTAATGACAATAATTGATGAAGACTTTTAGTCTGCGCGCACTCATAAAAGATGTCAAACACGCGCACTCTAAATCAAGGGGAGAGAGCTAAATATACAGGGAAAAATTTACTTTTTTGAGGACCTCATGTTTATTAGTGTTTGTCAATTTATTGTACGTACAATTAAATGAATGCATATAATCCAAAAAAAAAAAAAAGGGAATGAACATGAATTAATTGAAATGCATCAACTTAGGAGCAAACCTAAGGAGTCTAGTGAGAGCCTGAGGAGTGAACTTTCTGGCAAACAAGTGGCAGACGGTGGTGGTGTGTCCATTATACTCACACGTCCTCCCTCCATGTTTCAGCCTCTTCAAGAACTCCACCGTCACATCGGTTCTGACAAACTTGGAAGGATGGGCCCCACCCTTTGACCAATCGACCCAAGTCAACGTCCTGTTGGAGTTTCTCCTCCAAAACTTGATGCTCACCAGCGTCGGCAAGTAGTGCTCGTCACTGTAACACGGAGGCCTGCAATACTTGTTGAATACCGGAAAGTACTGGCGGTCGGAGACGATGCTGACGGCGAGGGCACGGTCTATTTGGAACCACTGAGACCCTTTTCTCCACTGAGACAGCCTAACCAGAGGCCTCATTCTGGGGGTGTACCTGCCACGACCAACCGCCCCTGGGAAATCATAGGCTTCCACGAAGTTTTTGGTGGACTTGAGGAGGTAGTTGTATACTGTGGAGAAATTAAACAGAGGAATGCATGACTCTGAGAGCAGAACAAAACGCTGATTCCGGAAATCTAGCAGAGCGTTGGCTAAAAGGCGTCTCTCTGCTTCAATCATGCTGAATTCACCCCACTTCACCTCCTGTAATTAACGTAATTGTTTCATCAGCTACACAAGGAATAAATTAAAGAACATACGAACGTGCAAGCATGTGAGTGAAGGAATGCTGCAGAAAGCTGAAAGAGGGCTACGTGGAAAAAGTAAGATTTGGAATTTCCTTGGGGAGCTGGGAAAGGAGTGGAATCAAAGAAAAGGATGGAATTGCTTCCTCAGCTAACTAACGGAAAAAGGGGGGGAAAAGGAATTCTAAACTTTGACAGTTTGTTTGTTTGTTTTTTTCTTTCTTTTTAAGGAAATTAAAAAACAATCTTTCACCACATTGTTAGTGATTACTCGCTGTATATGTGTCTAAATGGATCTCATCATCCATCTTGACTGTTGACCATTCTTATTTATTGAGAGCCATAAAATATGCAGGTCCCTAATTAATCACATATTAGCTTGGACTAATTAAAGAAATTTGCACCTTTAAGCTGACAGTTTAAAAGAGGAGAAATGTATGATGTAGTGGGGACCATGTTATTTAAAAAGATGAAGACGGAGAGCTACTCAATTTAAACCGTTCAAATGATATTTGTATAGTTTAGATTTAATTTTTTTAGGAGGTGATTTTTACATAATTTTTTTTAAAAAAAACATGTTATTTAAGACATTATCTTTATTTTAAATTATCTATCCAATAAAATAATTTTTCAAAAAATTTAAAAAATTACATTTAAACTGTCCAAATCTTATATAGACGATCCTGTTAGTGTAGCTCCATGATGCATTGCAAGACATTTTGCTTCAATGACTGGAGCAATAGATGTACAAACAAGTAACTTGTCAAAACAAAAGTGTTAAAAGAAAGTACACACCATGTGTCAGCCATCATAAAATAAGAATTAAAACCAAGGGAAAACGTGAAACAAAAAATAAATGGAATTGAATGAAAACCATAGTCACTTAATATATGCATGCATGATCCGGTGCCAATTCCTTGCTTCGTGGGGCAAAATCAAATCACAACCACACCCTTTCCTTACATTTGCAGAAAATGAATCCTGCTATCGTTTCCTCTGTACGTTTATGAAAACATTTGAGTTTCAAGGACCCACATGTATACACATCTAAAAGCTTTTTCTCTCTTTTTTTGTTATTGTACTTTATCCTTAAAAATAAAGGAAAGCTAGAACAGGTTTACTTCACTCAGTAGGAACAGAGAAAAAGAATAGCCATTATTACGGACCTTACTGGGAATTCTGCGGCCATAAAACAGAGAGCTTTGAGGCAGAGTTTCGTTGAAATATGGATGAGAATGGACATAAATAGAGTAGAGGCCTTCATTCCCTTTGAAGAATCTCTCCCACAGAGGAGCCAACAGCACCGGCCCTTTTGTCAGAAACATGAATGCAACCTTGGGTTTTTGTTTGAAGGGAACTTCCTTAATCTTTGGAACCAGCGAAGCTCTCCACAACAATTCTTTCTCGTTCATGTCATGCATAGCCTTCTGGTCATCGGCTTTAAACAAATCTCTCAACCCATGTCGATTCACCAAGGTGGTCGTCCCGTTTGTTTTTGGGTTTGATGAGACCAGACGAGGAGGAGAGGACGACGAAGAAGGAAGTTGCTGTTGGATACGAAAGCTGAGTGGCGACGAGACTGGGAGACACAAAGCAAAGGTGACTCCAACAAGTAAACCAGAGCCAAAGAGCAAGAGATGAGAGAAGAAGTTAACAAGATGGAGTTGGGGATTGAAGGAGAGCCTGAGCTTGAAATATGAGACTGAGGACGCAGCAGGGGAAGCTTCTTGTTGGTGAGTCTTCATTGCCACGACGATGACAATAAAGAATGAAGGGTTTACAGAGAGATAGGAGAGTCCATGGGAGAAGCTGAGAAGAGACGGTGTGGGCTGATATATCGAGTTATAGAATGTAGCAGTAGTCGTCTACAGAGAGAAAAAAGACCATGCCAGATGCCTGACTCTGCACCAGATAGATTCTTAAATTCGTCGCCAAACAATACCATATTCGGTATTCCATCATATAAAATTATAAATTTATTAATGGTAAATTTATATGATGCTGTCTTATTTCAAAAGTTATGTTTGAATGTTGAAGGACTGACATTGCAAAATGCATAAACATATATTTTAAAATAAAGAGTCAATTTGAATGTAAACATATATGATGCTGTCTTATTTCAAAAGTTATGTTTGAATGTAATCCATTCGTATTTTTGAAACAAGGTAGGATAATTCTGTTTTGGAAGTTTTCAACCAAAGGACAATTTTATCCCAGAAGGGATTCATATTGAGATATTGGGTTTCGCAAACATTATAAAAAAGAAGGCATATTTAGCCGTTCCAGGTTTAAGTGTCAAAATGCTGAACCCAGGGGAAGAAGGGGTTGGGCAATTTGAAGAAACCAATAATAGGGGGAGAAAAGGCAAAAAGTTTAAATGGAAAAAAGTTTCCATACACCTGTATTGAATTACACATATTGGAAGGACTGATTACGCCCCCTTTGGGTCAGACAAAAAATGAATTGAATGGCCAAGGGCTACCATTTGTTCATTAATCATGCCGGAATTCTAGAGAATTAACAAAATGAATGAACTCTTCACTCAAACGACCAATCATTCCGTGAAGATACCAAGATGTGCTGACTATATCATCCCAGAAATGTAGTTTATCACGCACGTAAGAATCCAAATATATCCAAACGATGCAAAACGATGACATGATAAAACCACTAGTGTGCGAGCCCTTCCCTCTGACAAGGTTTAAGACCCGAGAGAGTGCGAAGAGTCCAACAAGCCAAGTAAAACATCACCGTTAAATAAAAACAAAACAATAAACATTGCCTAGCGAAGATGGAGTTGCTTGACCAAAATACCGATGAATTGATGTCACTTTTCTTATCTTAGATAGACAGAGATAACTCGGGACTAGTTTCAGAAAACGAACTTCCTCAATTTTGAACTTGCATTTAAAAAAGAATGAATATCATTCAATTCTAATTTGAGGGAACCTCCGAAGATAGTATTGGAGCACAATGTCTTCTAGCATAAAGTAAATGTCAGCAAACTTTCCAGAAATTTCAAGAATTCATGATAAAAATGTCATGGTACAATTTCAATATATTGTAGAAAAAGAAAGCCAGAATATATCCAACTCAGAACATTTACTTCCCATGTATGTTCGCTGTGAATGAAGGGGCCAAAAACAAACCTTACAAAAATAAATTATGGACAATGACCAAAAGAAATGCAACTAAAAATCTACAGAACTGACCTAAGGACTGAGGGCAAAGAATACAGGTAAACAACCTCAACCACTGAGTGCGAGTAACCATAAAACAAAATCAAAAGCAAAATTTTTGGACGCTACAAAAGAAAGTCTGGAATTACTGGGGTTTGTGGAGCCACATTCAAGGGTGAACTAGATCCTTGACGAGCTTTATGCCTATTATGGCGATGGCTACTCTTTTTCTTACCCCTTTGATCATGTTCTTCCCCTTCAATAGTCTTCCTTGGACTTCTCCTTCTCTCTTTATGACGACTATGGTGTTTGCTCTTTCGATTTGGATTTGTCTGGTCAGGCATTTCAGCACCAGCCAAGTTTTCTTTGATCTCAGATGGATGATGTGAGCTTAGATTCTTTTTGTCTGTTCCTGATGACTTGTCAGAAGGATTACTTCGAGAAGAACTTGGTTTGGCTTCAGTTCCCAAAAGAACATCTCTTACAGCACCAGAAAGTGAATAATCTCTTGGCTCAGGCTTCTTGACTGAAAATGGTACCACATCTCCATCATCCAGTTTCACCACCACAGGCCTAGGCTTCGTCTGGTTTGGCCTTTTCTTCAAACTAAGCGATTGCCCAGCCAACTTGGCTAGATCTTCAGATTCATCGTTTAAGTTGGTCTTTTTCTGAGGGTCATTAGCAGGAGGATAATCATCAGAAAGAATCTCATTCTTCTCTGAAGGAAGGTAAAATAATCCATGCCGCTTCCGGTGTTCAAGCAAAGATGTAGATTCATTCAATGACTCTGTCTCCTCTTTCTTTGGAAGATTAAATGGAGAAGCATCAGAAGTGGTGCCAAAATGAGGGCCTCCTATGGAAAATGAACTAGAAGAAGGTAGTTCAATGTCACCACATACTGCTTTTAAGTCGTCAAGATTCTCATTCAGCACTAATCCATCTGGTACAGCAACTCTTCCTAGGGCATTTAATGAGATTGGACCAAGTTCGTTAGAAAAAACATCACACATCAATTTAACGATAGCTGAAACTTGAGCATCTTTTTTGTTCAAGATGTCCACATTCTGATTGAAATTATCAGATATTTCTGCTTTAATTAATTGAACAAAAGAAAGTACATTCCGTGCTCTCTCTAGTACCTCAACGTCCTGATTTGCTGCAAGGGGGCTTAAAACTAATTCAATTAAATTTAAGAGACCAGCAATAGATTCAAGCGTGAAATTATTCTTTTCCAAAGATGTAGCAATTGATGTCTGATCCTGATTAATAATTCTCTCTGCATTGTTTAGAACAGCAAGCTCTTCAGATGAGTCCATTCTATTTTGTGGGCTAAAGCCCTCATTCTGAGCATCATGTGTTGGACCTTCACATGATGCAAAATCAGGAGCCTCTGCTAGCTTTTTCCCAGCAACCAATCCACAATACCCCACTGCCAAATTGCTGGAATCCAATGAGGACACATGCTCTTCATTTTGCATAAGGTAACAATCGAGACAAAAAACTAAAATTTTAAAAGAAGAATGAATATAAACAGCCCTCACTGATGGTGGCAAGAGATTTGTCCGAGGTTGAAGTAGTGCATTCATCAGTTCAAACGGGTTACTTGCAACCTCAACAAATTCCCCAACAACCCAAGCAGCAGCACATAATATCCTATGCAAATGTCCATTACCAAGTAATGCAGGGTCTATCAACAGATCACGACCAACCCGAACAAGCTCCAATCTAGCATCCTTAACTCTCATACCAATATCAATAAGCTGGCCCTCAATTTCTTCACCCTTTTGGCAATTTGGAATCCTTGTCATTTCTCCAAGGAGCGAAACATACCAATCAAAGTCAATAATGATCTCATACACATTCCTCCTACAAGTCGTTAAAATGGAACCCAAAATCTCATTGCAAAATTCTGGGTCAGACTTTAATGCATAATTGACCAATACCTTTGATATGTCTGCCACATTGCTCTCGGACACCATAGCCATAACCAGGCGCAGAGATTCAAGTTTAATGTTAGGATCTTCATCACTCAATGATTTGATCACAACTTCCTGGTTCTCCAAAACCGCCCACAAGTGGGTTGGTGCAACATCTGAGAGGGCATGAAGTCCAAGAAATCTGAGATTTGGATCCGGATCAACAAGCAACTCCCCAATCTTGGAGACAGCCACTTTGACCGCAGACTCATAATTACTCAAGCAGGTAACCACAGTCCTAACGCACTCAAACATTAAGGACTTCGCTCCAGTTTTCTTCATAAGATCACAAACAGGTTCAGCAATCCTCTTACCCAACCTCGGTTCAAGTGGAGCCAACTTGGCAAATATTTTTAATGTCTTTATTAAAACCCAGTTGTTCCTAGAGTCGATCAAAATCCTATAAAATTCAGGCGCCAATGGAAGATATGATCGAGGATCTTTTAAAGAGAGCTCACAAAAGACCCCCACCACCGCAGTCACAATCTGTGAATCTGAGTTCTCCAAGTTCTCAACTAAGCGCTTAAAGCACACCCTAACGGCATCGGGATATTTCTCGAAAACCCTTAAGATCACCCCAATCGCTTTCTTCCTAACAAAAACCTTACTACTGGACAGCAATGTAAACACGTCCGGGGTTAAATCTCTGGCAAGATCAATCGTGGCAATCCTCGATAAGCATTCAAGAGCAAGACTTACCTCAAACTCGTTAGGGCTCGAGAGATCTTTGCGAAGCTGGTTAGTAATAAGAAGTAGGACAGAGGTGCCCTCATGAAAGGACTGGGAAGCAGCAAGGTACCCGATCTTTTTGTGGGAAAACCGAGAAGATGACATAACCTCGACGACATGAAAAGCAGCCCAAGACATATCGATGCCGTAAATTGCACTGAGGTAAGATAACTTCTGAAGAGCAATGAACTTGGTGTCGAGATCGGTTGACTTGATCTCACGGCGAATCTCCTCCTCGGCCTTTGAGAGGAAGACGGATTCGCCAACGAGTTGGAGGCGGAAACCTTTGATCAAATCTTCCAAAGTGCGCTGGAAAAGGTTGTCCATGATAGAAGAAGCCGCCATTAAAGGAGGAGGAGAACAACAACAACAAAATGAGCAAATTTGATTTACGGCAAGCACAATTGGAGGATGAGAAACCAACAGGAGACCTAGAAATTCATGGTCGCAAACAGCAGAATGGTGCGGAAATTCGAATTGGGAAGGGGTCGGAGTCGGCGATGCTCCCACGCCACATCCGATGCGATTCGGGGAGTAAAACTAAAAGGGGTAAGACTCTTGCTTCTTTCTTTTTTAATTTTAAAGTTTCAATTCAAATAATTAGCTTTCATGCTGGTGATGCTGGAGACATCAGTTTGGGGCTCGACATGGGAACTGTAGAAGTCGAAGCCTTGTCTGAATAACAACAACTTCTTGGGGAGACAGCTGGAATATTTTACCCAGGAAATATGTTTGATGGGCTGAAGGCCCACAATTGATCTCAACTTTGTTCATAATTAATTTAAGTTTTGATCCAATCATGATTTGTCCAAAACTGGTTTAGGGTATTTGGATTGACTTTTATAAAATAACTTTTGGAGCAAACTATGATTTTCAGAATGGATTTTTTAGAATAGCTTTTGTGAAAATCTAGGTTTTGATAAAATGAGAGTGTTTGAGTAAAAATAGCTTTTACGGATTCCAAAGTAAATATGTGAGAGGAGTTTTGTCTTGATTTGCACAAACCATGATTTCATAATTAAAAAGTAATAAAAAATATCTATTTGGAAACCATAGTTTCAAACCATGATTTTTGTCAAACCATTATTTCAAAAAACCATGAGGTGTTTGACAATTTTGGTTGAAACATTGATTTGTGACCAAACCAAAATTTCAAACTTTAAACCCAAATAGCCCTTAAATGAGTTGAATCCCTAAAAATATTATATGATTTGCTGGGCACAGAGCATATTTGATTTTCTTTTTAACAACCATTTTAAAAAAAAACTTATTTAAAAGTTATTTTCACTAAATTGTTTTTAAAACTAAAAAATTTTAATTATTTTCGTGTTTTTATTTTTTTAAAACTGTCACTTATTTACTATTAACACTATATTATTAGTAATTATCACCGCCTCGTTATTATTGACGAGCCGTCGTATCAATTTGAAAACATATTTTTTGTTATCTTATTTTTAAAATTTATTTTTAAAAATTTCTATTAAAATTGTTTTACCGAACAAATAATAGAGAATATAATCAAAATAAGACCTTAAAAAAGTTTTGTTTCACTGTGCCCATAAGACAATGATATTTGAAGAAAGTTGCACGGGCTTTTCTAAAATATTTAACTATAGTGGCTGTTAGGTAAAAATTTCTTTAAAAAATATGTCAAAGGTGAAAAAACACACACTCATACCCACACACTATTTTTGAATTCATGTATTTAGTCACGCAATATTTGTATATATTTAGTATGTATATTAACAATTTAAATTGGAGCGCCGTTGAATTCAATAGAAGACTAGTATGGGTATATGTTTATGTACCGAGTACTAAGTTTTAGTATGGTCATGTACTAATTTAATTTAATTTAATCCATAAATCAACATCATGTAAGCTTGTAAATAATCATGCACTTAATTATGTAAAATTAGAAGTGATGTGTTTAAAGTCAAATGTCTCCTACACACTCATTTATTTGTCCTTCCAATATATGTTTTTTTTTTTTGGGCCCACCTTCCAATAGCTGTATTTGATAAGAATGAGCACACAAGATGTAATCAAAACCACGTAAAGAATTGGTGTGAAAATAGGAAATCATTATATACTCTTTTTGGTGTTATATGTAATATTTAGAGAGAATTCTATTTAAATACCATGTGAATTTATAAAATCTAAATTGATCTTTTAACATTTCAAAAAGACATGGAGCGAATTGGGTTTTTTAAATTTTCTGATATGAACCGTAGCAGGATTTCGCTATAAGAGTAATGAGATTTGTAATAAAAATAATGGATTACGTTATAATTTTCTTATCTCTGTTTTTTTCTGTCTGTTTGTCACTATTCATCTGTCATTGACACTGATTGACGCATAGTGACAGAGGAGATGGGGGATTTTCGCAAGTTAAGTAATGTGATTTGCACTATTAGTAATGGAATTCGCTAGTTTCTATATCACTTTTCACTTTAGAAAAATTAAAAAACCCAATTTGATTCACAACCTTAGTGTCTTTTTGAAATGTTAAAAGACCAATTTGAGTTTTAGAATTTTAAATGGTATTTAAATGTCATTTTCTCTAATATCTAGTTAACTTTCTTTTTTTCAAGATATTAATAAATATAAATAAGTTACTTAATGATATATATATATATATAGTGAATTATTATATTATATATCAATTTATAAGTTAAATAAAATAGTTTAAAGAAAAATGATATACTTAAATACTTTTAAGTAATATAATTATTTTTTTAATATTCTTTTAAAAAAATTAAATAGGGGGTAATATATATGCAAGCAAACAATACAACAGATTGTGGTGAGGGTAATTAGTATCGTGAAGATATATATGAAGCATTATCGCATGCATAAACCTATGTCATAATAAATGGACAGCTACTATTTTTTTATCGTCAACGATCCTATTCAATCAATGGGTTGGTTTGGGTTTCACTTATTTTAAATGATTTATTTTTTTATGGGCTTATCAACAATAGTTATAGAGAAAGAAAAAAATAATTTATTAGAAGTTATTATGTTTGGATTTGACTTTGCAGAAATGATTTTTTTTTGTGATAAACATTTTAGATGATAAATAGAAAAGTGACTTAAGATTAAATTCTTAAAAGAATCTTTTTGTTTAAAAATAAATAAAAGATGTGTAAAATCCCAAATTTTTATTTACCAAATTCCCTAAGTATATGACAAGATAAAAGAAATAAAATGGTGAATTTTGGTGTAAAAATCATAGGCAAAGTAAGTTTTGAATAATTTTTAGAATGAGACAAGCAGCAGTCTTATTGTACGTCAGTTTATCTTAAGTAAATGATGTTCAAAAATTATGAAAATTTTCAGTCTAAAACTAGACATATCAAGCTTTAATTTTATATGTCATTTTCATGATTTGGATATATATGTTAAGAGATATGAATTTTGAAAGTTTTCCCAATAAAATTCACTAGTTTTTGGAGCAGTGTTTAAAAATGAAATTATTGTGAATTATTTGATTCCAATTGAACCAATGAAATATTCCCCCCCCCCCAAATTAGACTTAATAAGTGACAATTGACCTTTGGAATCACCACAATTGGATATTTGTACAATTAGATATAAATTTTTAAAGTTGAGTGAAAATTCTGTCTGGAAATCCAAATTTTAAAAATATAATGGTATGGTTGTAATTTGTTATCCAACCAAGGATAAAGATAGAAATAATGTATAAGAAAAATTGGAGACTAATGACAGTTAGTTTAAAATTTTATGAGACAGTCGATATATCAACTCTATAAAAATTCAGCCAAATAACCCTTTTGTCCCTTCTCTCTCTCCCCACCCCTCCTTGGTGCCCCATAAGTTCCAAAACTTGGCTTCTATTGTTGATACTACTTTTAGCATCAGCAACATTATTTCTTTTATCTACACCCAAACAATTAACTTATTATAAGTAACTTCAATTTTAAAAATAATACTCATTAGTCAATAGTCTTCAATACGTACTATTCTTTATGTCCATCACTTTTAACTTCAACTTTCACGGGTACAGATTTATATATATATATATATATATAACTGTATATATCACAGTTATTAGAAACCTTGTTAAATATAGAGAGGTCGGATTTGAATCGATGCCCTATCTAGATATATATAACGGTTTTTAAAAATAATGTCATAAAATATGAGAAACATATATGACGGTTTTTGAACAACTGTAATATATAAAGACGTGAAATTTGAAACGTCATTCGTCCGTGACATATATCACAGTTATATAAAGAAATGTCATATATAAAAAATAAAATATATGGCAGTTTTTTTATGAAATAATTGCTATATATATAGCTTTTGACGAATTTTTTAAAACAACCATTATAGAAATGCCTTGAAAAATAACCATGTCAATCCCTATTTTCAGACATTCAAACTCAACAAATTTTGTCGTGTTCTCATCCAACTCGCTCCCACACACCGGCGACTTTCAACATACCCACCTTGATTTCCTTGTCGTTCATGCTCTCTTTCTTATGTATGTCTACTGTCATGCGGTCTACCTTGCTGCGAACGTGCTAGCTGGTAGATCTGTACCTTATGGTGGACTTTGGGTTCGTTGTACGGCGGTGTTCTTTGACATTGAAGTTTTGCGGTGAATTGTATAAAAATAAGAAATTTCTTCCCTTAAATGTAGTTATTATAAAAAAATGATCATTTACTACTAAAATTTTGATAAATTTATTGTGTGTTTTGTATTGTACGTTCATTTCCCGAAGATAGAAGTTGATTCAATATATATATGATACTAACTTTTCGATCTAATATAGGTTTTGTATGTATGTGTTTGTTAGTCAATAAAAGTGAGAACTTTAATTAATTTGTTATATAATTTCTCTTATTTTGTTTTGCAGTGATTAATCATAATCATTTTGTTTTGTAATCCATTTATTGAGCTCCCCAGATGAATCTTCTGTCCTTTAGGATCAATGTACTGTTTCAGATGGTTTAATCTATGACAAAAAATTAAATAAAATTATAAACAAGTGGACATTGATCCTTAGAGGGCATTAAATTCTTTGGAGGCTCAATATAAATGGATTGTAAGATAAAATGATGATGATCAATCCTGTAAAATAGAAAATGACATACTTGACGGTTGTTTAATCGTTATATATACATAATATATGGCTGTTGTTATTAAAAAACTGTCATATATAAGTAAATTATACATGACATTTCTCACTGGAAAACCGTCATATATAGTGAATCATATATAATAGTTTTTGAATCGCCATATATATATGGTGTTAAAATATATGGTAGTCGGAAACTGCCATATATCGGCAAAAACAACAGTCAAATATAGACAATTATGTTGTAGTGTTTAAAAAGAAAAAGTTCTCCCCTTTGATTTGCTAAAACTAAAACTGCATAATCTTGGGGTTAAAAATTACTTTAAAGGGTACAAAGGGTACATTGACAATAGTCAAACTCCGATGGCAATCAAACAGCTCAAACAAGGCCTTCTTGAGTTCCTAATAGAGATTGAAATGCTTTCACAACTTCATCATAGTTACTTGGTATCTCTAATTGTCTACTGCAACGAGGTCAATGAGATGATCCTTGTCTTCGAGTTCATGGCTCGTTGGACCCCAAGAGCATCTTTACAATAGCTCTAATAACCATCCCCTTTAATGGAAGCAAAGGCTAGATATTTGCATATGTGCAGCATGTGGACTACATTATCTTCATATACGAACAATCCAAAACATCATTCATCGCGATGTGACGATGACAAATACTTTATTTGTTAGATCAAGCCTTTCACCTAAGAGGGGATGAATTAAGTGATTTAAGAAATTTTAAACTTTAACTAGAGAAAATTAATAAAGAGACTAAAGATAGAAAGATATTACCAAAGAAATACACAAGCAATTTATACTAGTTCAGTCTAAACCAATTAACTCTATGTTTAGTCCTTAGATTTGTCTCTAAGTGTTTTACTATAACTCCGAAATTCTCACTCCCCTTTACACTTTACAATCAATACCCGTTCAAGGTTCCACCACCTTAAGTATTTCAGATAAATTAAATGATTCAATAAATTCTCTCAAGACTAAATAGATAAACACTACAGCACAATAATCTCACAAATAAGAGCGTTAAGACTTAGCAATTAATGTAACAATAAACTTTGCACTTCTGTGGTTGGCGTTTCATCTTCAATGCTTTTTCTATTTATAGTGTGGGGATGGTAGATGACTGTTGCCCAAATAGGTAGCCATTGGAGTATTATCCATTATTACCATTGAAAATGTCAGAACATTCTTTGTGTCTAAGGATTAACCATTGGAGTAGAGAGAATGCCTAAGGTATGCAAATATTGGAGCATTTAATGCGT
>JBAGKO010000005.1:18098171-18138172 GCA_037177275.1 Acacia concinna
AATTTTCTTTTTTTACCTAATTGAAAAAGCCTAAACTTTCAAATTCAAACATACTTTGATTCTCCCCGTTTTTATTTGATTATGGAAATTGAGATGGGCATTGACCTGCAGCTGCAAGTGTTAAAGAGACCAAGACCAATGGGATACAAAAAGGTCTAAAACCCCCAACTGTAAGTAAAATCACGTGCCTAATCAACGGCGGCACACGGCATCATCTTCCTACGTGGCACGTTCTGGCCACCTGGACTTACACAAGTCATAAACTTTGGCGCTCGCCTTCTGAAACCTGGTTCTAGTTAGTTCTCTTATTAGTTATGACTTAGGAGTAGTTATTATCGCCAACGGCTAGCCCAAAATACCAACCGCCATTTGTTACTATATGAGTATATATTACCGCCCCAAGGCATTATAAAACTACGAAGTTCGGCGACGGCGCCAAAGGAAGCTAGATGAAGAAATTTGCCGGAAAATAAACGGTTCGAGAAGGTCCAAGAAAGGATCCCCAGAGACAAAGAAGAGCATGGCACCGCCGTCGACGGGACTACAGCATTTGGAAGGCGGAGGAGGAGCGGCCGTGCTTGCCAATTCTGCGAACAAGGTCGATTCCTCCTCGCCCTCTACTTCGGCCGCCAATGGTGTCTTGAACTACTCTGAATTGGAGTCCCCAATCTTGATTTTCTTATTATTTCATAAGGCAATTGGAAATGAGCTTGATGCTCTTCACCAGTTAGCTATGGCATTTGCAACGGACAACCGCTCTGATATTCATCCTCTCTTCCAGCGCTATCATTTTGTTCGATCCATTTATAGACAACACTCCAATGCTGAAGATGAGGTGCAGTTTTTGGATTCCTTGTTCACATTTTATATGTTGAACTTAATATATTCAAGTCTATTTCTAAAGCTAGTGCATAATCAGATTTTGTTAAGTGTTGACAGTGTTCTAGAAACGGATATTTCTTGACCATTGTTTCGACGACAAATTGGAGTTCATTTCCCTTTTGTACATTTTAGGTCTGAGTCTGATTCTTGGTCTCTTTAGCCTGGCTCTACTTTTGTTTTAAGCACAAACATGTACTCTCCTCTTTCTCCACTTGGAGAACAAACGGGAATAAATTCCGAATTAATTTTCCCTTTAATTTCAAATTCTTCTTTTACAAATTGTGGCTGATTTACAGCTTTTGCTTCTTTCTGATAAACTCTTTTCATTAGTGGCGTTGGCTTTTATCTTCTGTTACTTCTCATCGAAAGCTGTGAAACAGATACTTACAACCCAGAGCTGTATCAAGTACAACTCGACACCGCAAACAAGGCACTTCAAATTAGATTACGTTTTTTTTTATTTTTTTGCTATGCCCTATCTTTGAAATGCAATCCCGTTGTCTTCATCATTAGCTTTTGGAAGAACTAAAGTTGAAATACAAAAATAATTGATAATTGAAACATAGGATATTTGTTGACAACCAGCGTTTCCTATTTGTCTAGACTTTACTGTTATTTTCATTATCCTTTTGAGAATAAGAATTACTGATAATACATAATACCTAGTATAGTTCCTTTCCTGGATTGCTGCTAATATCCTTGAAGCTATTGCGGTTGGCCCAAGTATTTCGTGGGAAAAGCCTTTCGTTTTGTTTGGCATTACTGCTTCTGCCTTTTAGCTGCGCTCCAAATTTGTTAGGGAAATATATTCTGGACATGTAGGTGATTTTTCCTGCTCTTGACATACGTGTGAAGAATGTGGCCCAGACATACTCTCTTGAACACAAAGGTGAAAGCGATCTCTTTAATCATCTATTCGAGATGCTAAATTCTACCGTCCAAAATTATGAAAGTTTTTCAAAGGAGTTAGCATCTTGCACGGGAGCTCTGCAGACATCACTTAATCAACACATGGCTAAGGAAGAGGAGCAGGTATATGTATGTTGAATAGCTTTTTCCTTGTATTCAACTTGGACTCAGAGAATGAGAAAATACAAAGATAATTGAAAGATGCACTATGTATTTTATAATAATGATATATAAATTTTTGAAATGTTTTTATTTTTATGAATGTGGCTGATTGCGGATTATATCAGGTATTTCCATTGCTTGTTGAGAAATTCTCAATAGGCGAACAGGCATCTCTAGTTTGGCAGTTTCTGTGCAGCATTCCTGTGAATACAATGACAGGATTTCTTCCCTGGCTCTCAACATCGATATCATCTGAAGAATCTAGATATCTGCAGAAGTGCTTAAGCAAGATAGTACCAGAGGAAAAGCTTCTTCAAAAGGTATGGTTTTCAGTGTTGCTTCAGAGCATGTTGTTTCCAATAATTTGATACGTACTATTTTCATCCCTTCCCCATGAAGTTCTTCTACTTTTGGAGTGTATTTGTTGAAGTCAAGGATTTACTCTATATGATACTTTGTTATGTCATGGTTTTGCTTCTGACCTCCATTCTTCCATAATGAAGGTTATTTATACTTGGATGGAAGGTAGAAGTGGTGTTGACACAATTGAAAGTTGTGAACATCATTCTCATATTCGATGTAGTTCTAGCCCATTAACCCATCTGATTGGGACAGTAAACTGTGCTAGTGAGTCTGCAACAACTGGGAAAAAGAAGCTTTCTGAATCTGTTCTAGATGTTTCTGATGTCACTGGAACACATCCTATTAATGAAATATTGCTCTGGCATAATGCGATAAAAAAAGAGTTGAGCGAGATAGCAGGGGAGACCAGAAAGATACAACTTTCTGGAAATTTTACTAATTTGTCAGCTTTTAATGAGAGGCTGCAGTTTATTGCTGAAGTTTGCGTATTTCACAGGTACAATCTGAATGTTGATTTATCAAATTCAGCCTTGTAGAAGCATGTTATGTTTTCTTAATTAAAACTGTCCTTATCTTGCCTAATAGTAAGATTTTTTTCCCCGTTTTCAACCTACTTTTCTTGTTCTACTCATCTGTCCAGATTTACACTCTCTTTGGTCCATATGCATGGTGTTGTTGCCCCCTCTTCTTTGTGCTTGATTCTCTGTAGTATTAGACATGCGCAAACGCTTTACAGAGCACCGAGGTTCTGCCTTCCCCAATTATCAGCTGATTTAGGGTAGAGCTATTGTAGAATTAGTTGCCGTTTTGGTAGTGTCCGGATTGTTTAAGTTTTAGTTTCAAGCTTTGTTCTTGTCTGTTAATTCAAAAAAAAAAAAAAATAGACATGTGCAACAAGAAATGCTGACGGAATGATGTTGCTTGGATTATAAACAGCTACCTGTTTATCTGAAGAATCAATGATCTCTGTGTATGCAGTATTGCTGAGGACAAGGTTATATTTCCTGCTGTAGATGGAAAACTTTCTTTCTTCCTGGAGCATAACGAAGAAGAAAGCCAGTTTAATAACTTCCGGCACTTGATTATTGAATGCATTCAGAGTGAAGGAGCAACATCCAATTCAGAAGCTGAATTTTATTCCAAGTTATGCTCATGTGCTGATCATATAATGGAAACCATACAGAAGCATTTTTGCAAAGAAGAAGTTGAGGTGGGCATTGTTGAAGCGATAATATTTTGAGATTGGCTGCTGTGAGATTTAGGCTATTTTAATATTAATATGCATGAAGAAAGTTAACCTAATCCTGGGATCTGTGTGCGATTTGTGCCAAGTTACCTTGTAGCTTGTCAAAGGTTGATGAACAAAGTTAAATTTCGTATTTTACCATCAAAAAGTGTTGCATGGGAAGAGCGTTTGCTTCTTTAGTCCCTAAGTGAAGTAATTACTGCATGTCTCATTGGCAAGAATGTTTTGATTTAAAGCTGCATTTACTATATTTTTAAGTACGTGCTTAATTCCTCTTTTTCTGTAGGTTCTTCCACGTGCTCGGGAGAAGTTCAGCTTCAAACAACAACGTGAACTTTTGTACAAAAGCTTGTGTATGATGCCTCTAAAATTGATTGAACGCGTCATTTCCTGGTTGGTAAGATCATTAACTGAAGATGAAGCAAAGATGTTTTTGAATAATATGCGACTGGCAGGTTCTGTATCTATTTTATTTTTCCCCTTACTGAGAAAAATGATTACGTTAATTTCTTTTTCTGTTTTGTATCTGACAATCTGTCAACTTTTTCCAGCTCCCCCAAAAGATTCTGCTTTAGTCACACTCTTCTGTGGTTGGGTTTGCAAGGCTCGTGAGGAGGGTATGTGCTTGTCTTCAAGTGTATCACATTGCTGCCCTGCTAAAAATCTTACTGATACTGAAGACAATATTTTCCAGTCATCCTGTGCTTGTGATTCTGCATTATCTGATAATGGTGGATCAGTATCAGCTGAATCAGATGAGAAAAAAATATCAGTCAAGCAAAACATATTGGAGTTCTACACGAATAGATATGTCCCTCAAACTTCAGAAACTGAAAGTATCCAAAAGCAATGTTGTAGTGCTCACTCTTGCTGTGTGCCAGGTTTAGGAGTAAGCAGTAATAATCTGGGCCTGAATTCTCTTTACACTACCAAGTCCAGACGCTCATTATCTTTCAGCTGTTCTCCCCCATCTCTTAATTCTAGTCTTTTCATATGGGAAACCGATAATAACTCTTGTGATGCTAGCTCTTCAGAACGACCAATTGATACTATTTTTAAATTCCATAAGGCTATACGCAAAGACTTGGAGTATTTAGATGTTGAATCTGGAAAGCTTAGTGATGGTGACGAGACAATTCTTCGTCAATTTACTGGAAGATTTTTCCTTTTATGGGGTTTACAAAAAGCTCACAGTAATTCTGAAGATGACATAGTTTTTCCAGCATTGGAATCCAAAGAGGCACTTCATAATGTGAGCCATTCATACATGCTGGATCATAGGCAGGAAGAAAAATTATTCGAGGACACATCCTGTGTTCTTTCTGAGCTTTCTATTCTCCACGAAAGTTTGCCGACACCCAATATGTTAGAGGATACAAGTAATTTTGAAACATCTGATGCCACTGTGAGTGATAATATAGGAAAATATAATGAGTTATCAACTAAACTTCAAGGGATGTGCAAATCCATAAGAGTGACTCTGGATCAGCATATTTTCAGAGAAGAACATGAGCTTTGGCCATTGTTTGGGAGACATTTCACTGTGGAAGAACAGGACAAGATAGTTGGTCGGATAATTGGAACTACTGGTGCTGAAGTACTCCAGTTAATGTTACCATCGGTAACTTCCGCCCTGACTCAGGATGAACGGAACAAAATGTGGAACACATGGAAGCAGGCAACCAAGAACACTATGTTCAACGAATGGCTTAGTGAATGTTGGAAAGACAGTCCATCACCTATCCCGTTGACTGAGACATCAGAGCATAGGACGTCCCAAAGAGGTTACTAATGTGTTGTTAGTTTCTTTCATGCCTTGCAGAATTTGTGAGATAGATAGGTAATTGTAAAATGTCTTATGGATCTTTCACAGGTACTGAGTATCAAGAAAGCTTGGATCTGAATGATCAGATTTTTAAACCAGGTTGGAAAGATATATTTTGGATGAATCAGCGCGAGCTGGAATCAGAGGTACGGAAGGTATATCAGGATTCTACCCTTGACCCAAGGAGAAAGGCATATCTTGTGCAAAATCTATTGACCAGGTTGGTTCCAGTGCATACTAATTTCATTGGTTTATACATTAGTGTGGCATAACCAACTACTTCTTCATGTCATTGTACGCACTATACTCTAAGATCCAATTTCTGATCAGTAGTTTGTACACTGCAGTCGCTGGATTGCTTCCCAGCAGAAGTTACCCATAGCTGTTGCTGGAGAATCTTCTAATGGCGAAGAAATGGAAGGAAGATCGCCATCATTCCGGGACCTGGGGAAAAATGAATTTGGATGTGAGCATTATAAGAGAAACTGCAAACTTCGAGCTGCATGTTGTGGCAAGTTATTTACATGCAGATTTTGCCATGACAATGTGAGCGATCACTCAATGGATCGGTAAATTTCCAATGGTATCTTTTAAATTTATTTTTGGGTGAAAGGAATCTTTTATATTTTATTATATTTTCTCATGTTCTAAATATAAGATATAATTTATTTTTTTAGAGATTAAGGAAGCTAAATAAGTTATTTAATCATACAACATGTTGTGTATCATTAGATTATATAATGATTTATAAGTTAGTTAAAATAGTTTGAAGAAGAAATTATAAATATAAATATTTTAAAATAATTTAATTAATTTTCTTATTTTTTTAAAAAACTTAATTCTACTTATATGTAGGAACAGAGTGAATACTTTATATATCTAATAATCTGTTTGACCATTGCAGAAAAGCAACGTCAGAAATGATGTGTATGCGCTGCTTGAATGTACAAGCAGTTGGGCCCATATGCATGACCCCTTCATGTTATGGACTTTCAATGGCAAAATATTATTGCAGCATCTGCAAATTTTTTGATGATGAAAGGTTCTTTCGGGTTCCTCTTCTTTTATGAATATGTAGTTATACAAAACTCATTTCGCATACTTAGTATCTTTAAAATTCTTATGTCAGCGTGGGAAGTAGTTGAAATATATTATTTTTGTACTCCCTCTCGTCCTAAATATAAGACTTCGTTCTGTGTCTACAACGAAATCTTATATTTAGAACCTTAGGACCGGAGGAATATTTAATTTGTTAGTCTTATTTTGGACTTGTGAATCTCAGGTATCGGGTCTCCATCTAGACACTTAATTTGTTTAGCTCTTGCTTCAGACTCCTGTAGGTTTTGTTCATTAATTATACATAATTTGTTTTCAGGAATGTATATCATTGCCCATTTTGTAATGTATGCCGTGTTGGGAGAGGGCTTGGAATTGATTTATTTCATTGTATGAAATGCAATTGCTGTCTGGGGATTGAATCAGTATCTCACAAATGCTTGGAGAAGAGTTTGGAAGTAAACTGTCCAATTTGTTGTGAATTCTTATTCACGTCCACTGCTACAGTCAGAGCTCTACCTTGTGGCCATTATATGCATTCAGCCTGCTTTCAGGTCCATTTCACACCCCTCCCAGATTGCAAGTTGCTGCCTCCCTTCACCCCAATGAATAAAAAAATCTGCAGTTCTTTCCATTGTTCATTGAATTTGACTCAATTTTTTTTGAACATGTTAGGCATACATTTGTAGTCACTACACATGTCCAATTTGCAGCAAGTCATTGGGAAATATGGCGGTAAGAAAACAATATACTCCTTCGGTCTTTAATATAAGACATAATTACCTAATTTAATTAGATTATAGAAATTAATTAAGTTGGTTAATATGATATATATTTTCTAAAACAACCTAGTCATTTTCCTTAATTCCTCCCTCCCCTCTTCTCCCCTCCCTGATTATTATCAAGAGAGCATTAATAATAGTAAATTAGAAAAATGAGAACAAATATGAAGACTATGTTTTATATTTATGTGTAAGATTAACTCGGTCTTTAAATATGTTTTATATTAAGAACCGTATTTATTATTTACTACCATCCGCATCTGTCAAATTGTGTTGTCAATGAGCATTTGATGCTTTGGGATTTTAAAAAAAATTGAAAGCGTGTATATAGGAATTATAGATGGTTTTTGTTCTTGTTTTTTATTTCAATAGAAAGTTGCTTCATGCTTCTCACTTCAAATTTGGTGTCTTTTACTCCTTTTGAGGGGCAATTATTGACAGGAACATGAGGAAACTTTTCTTGTTGCTTGTCTATGGTAATGAGTATTTGTATTTTAGTTTTTGTCCCGTATAAATTATCAAAATGGTATCTGCCCTTTCACATTAGCTAAATACTAGTGTGCGTTTGCTGATTCTCAGCAAATCTATTCGCTTGCTGACCAATACTATAATTACAAATGTGATATTATTATATACTAGTATATGTGGAAACACACCCTTTGTGACGCTTAATTTAAAGATTTAATGGATTTAGAAAAGTGATAGAATTAGAATGCACGTTTCAATTCTTTAAATATTGTTTAGCATCTTTCTAATGGAAGAGCCTTGATCTGTTAAAGCTGAATACTCGGAGTTCAACAAGATAAGAAAGGTTTCTTTTGCGTTTTCTATCAGGAAAAGAAAGCAAAAAAAGAAAAAGAAAGGAAGGTTGAATAAGCGTAGGGTAATTGAGGATGTCATTATTATGACATAGGCCACAGCCTTTTGAACCTTCTTCTGCGTCTTTGTAGTGGAAATTGAAATTTGTAGGAGCAGTAGCCATACAATACTTACCTGGTTCTCTGCAAAACCAGATTTACTTTGCTATGCTCGATGCCTTGTTGGCTGCTGAGGTGCTTCCTGAAGAGTACAGGGACCGGTATCAGGTATGCCATGCCTGTAAACGAGTAAATGCTTTGATTACTCATTTGTTCATTCCTTGCTGAACTTAGTTTCGATTTTATACAGTATTCCTGCTTCATATTTGAAGAAAAGAATTATATGAATCAAGATTGATGTGTGAAATAATTTGACTGGCTTGTTGATTTCAACGTGTAAGAACAAATTGTTTTATTGTCGCACAATTTCCCTTTCTCCCTCAACTCACAATATTGAAACTACTCTTTTATTGATTTCGAAAAACCAGATGAAATTCCTCATATAAAGCATAAACTGTAATGTTTATATAAGGCCATTATTAATTTATTACAGAACCAAAAGCGGTTCACATAGATAGGAAGACCTCTGGCAGTGATGATTTGTCTTATTTCTGTCGGCCATTTTTTGTAATGGAAATGCAGGATATACTGTGCAATGATTGTGATCGAAAGGGCTCTTCACGCTTCCACTGGTTACATCACAAATGTGGTTTTTGCGGCTCATACAATACCCGTGTGATCAAGTCTGAGGCAACAAGTTTCATCTGCTGCTAGTGAGCTTCTTAGGGGAGAGTTTGTAAATACTTGTATAGGCAAGTCAAAATATTCCCCCGAACCAGAAAACTGGTTCTTTTTTAATATTCCCATCTTATACATAGTGAAGTGAGTCACAAGATAAAGAGGCCTCTATTGAGTTTGTTTGCTCACGAGCAGGGTACAGAAGCATCGTATCACTGTATAGCTTTTTATGTACAGATCATACGAACCAACTTTCTTCTTGGGCAATAGATATTTTTGCAGTTTCTCCTCAGCTTTGCGTTATCTTTAAGGAATGTCTTGGTTTCAATTCTTCTGCATATTGGGTCCATTTTTCTGCTCTTTGTGGGGTTTTGGGGTTCGTGTTTTTAAATGGATGTGATTTTTTCCCTAGGGGTTGGAGGGGCTGAAATCTTTTATTTTTGTTTGTTGGTTTAGGCACTCTTTTTCTTTTCTTTTCTTTTCTTTTTCCAATCAAACTAATGCCATTTTGATTATAAAATTTGACTTTATGACGAAACCTAAAGCAGATAACTCAACGTAGATATATACAGTACATATAAAAGAATTACAGGATCTATATGATGACGTGGTAAATCGTCAAATGTTGTATGATGACGGATTATTAGGCCCCCTTCCCTGTTAGACCTTTCGAATAGATCCATCCATGTTCAAAACATGGTATGACTCAAATACAGTGCGGTGAGTTTTCAAGTAGAGAAAATTGCTCCTAAATCTCCATTTAAAAAAATTATAGCAATATAGATAAATATTATTTAAATTTTAAAATTCTATATCAGTTTTGTTACCTTAAAAAAATATATAAATTAAATAACTTTATATAGCAATTGACGATAAACAATCATTTATTTAAAATTTTTGAATTCAAATGGCATTTTCTTATATTATCATAAATAATAGTTTGCACTTAGCAATTCTCACAAAAATTATGGAATGGTAATTTGTAATGGAGTCAGCAGAGGCTTAAATTTAGAATGAATGATAAGAAAATGTCATTTAAATTTCAAAATTCTAAATAAATAATTTTTTATTATCAATTATTATATAAATTTAGTTAATCCTTATATTTTTATAGATAATAAGGTTGATTTGAAAGTTTGAAATTCAAATAGTATTTACATATGTTTTTTTTATTAAATTTAATGGAAACTTTTATTTCAAAAAATTTATGAAATTTGAAATGAGTGGCCTTTTTATTTCTTTTTCTAGAGTGACTTATTGCAGTCTTTACTTTTTTTTAAAAAAAAACACACACACACACAGAGAAAGAGGTTATAATCAGAGATTTTCTTAATTATTAGAAAAATAAAAAATTACTCGTTAAGGAGAATAAGAATATAAGAAGAGTCATATGCAAGCCATATGTCCAATGACAGCTTCCCAAACTCCCACAGAACGTTGCACCGCGCTCTGCCTCTCTCTCTCATAATCGTTCCATATCATTCCTTCCCCGTTTATCCGACCCAAACAGGAAATTTCCTTCCCGGCAATCCCTTGAAGTCAATATATTGCTCAATTCCCGGCAAAATATTCGTTCAACGAGGACCTCTGAGGCCAGAAAACGAAGGACAGACTCCGCCCGAGCTTGAAAAACGAAAGCTTTACACAGATTAACAGAGTTCAGCTCCAGAAAGAGAAGGAAATAGAATCTCGTCGACAGTGTAGGCCACGAGTGGTGAGAAGCTCTCATGGCTACGAGGCCTGAAAGATCGTCAAAGCCACTGCATAACTTCTCATTTCCATGCTTAAAATGGGGCGGCCAAAAATTCCTCAGGTGTGTCAAATCCTCTCCCAACGCGGCCGAGCCTTCCTCTTTCGATCGCGGATCTTCGCGATTCCTGTCGAATTTGGGTAATTCCCAACACAGACAGAACAACCTTCGACCTTCCAATCCGAAACGTAAATCCAATCAGCATGAAGATGCTGAGATTAATATCGAGCCGGTTCGCGAGAAGCTTATGGTTGATCTCAGAGTGGCGGCTAAGAAGCTCAAAGTTTCGATTCTTGAAGAAGGAGCAGTCGAGAACGAAACGGCAGCCAATGCTAGGCCTTGGAATTTGAGGACAAGAAGAGCTGCTTGTAAGGCTCCCCATGAAGAAGAGCGCAAGTGCAATTCGTCTTCTTTCCCGACGAAGGTCGCAGAAGCTGCGGTGACCAAGGAAAACCCGGTCAGCGAGGCGAAGAATGAGAAGACAAAAGTTTCGGTTTCGTTATCGAAGGAACAGATTGAAGAAGATTTCTCGGCTATGGTTGGGACGAGGCCTCCGAGAAGGCCTAAGAAGAGGCCTAGGATTGTACAAAGGCAATTAGATGTAACCTCTACAAGGGCTTTCAACTTTCCATGATGCTGATTATGCTTCCATCCTCTATAAGATGCTTAAAGGATTCCTTCTTTTTTTTTTTTTGTCAAAGACCGAAAAATTCTTTGGGCTTATTTTTAACGTTCCTCTCTCGTTTTTCCCATAAAGCAAAAAACAATGGCTGTTTTCTGCATTTATGTTTGCCTGGTCATGTCACAAGCTTATATTTATGCGTTACATTACCTACATTTCTGCTCGTAACTGTTTTTGGTGTTAAACATTTGCAGACACTTTTTCCTGGATTGTGGTTGACAGAGGTCACCGCAGAATCATACAAAGTGCCTGATGGCTCCGAATGAGGTGAAAATAAGTTGTTGTTTGTTTGTCACTGTCTTTTTTTTTTTGCAGAAGTGGATTGGATCACTAACCATAAATTTCTGATTTAATTGGCATGCAGGGGCTGAAATGATAATGAAGCTGGTTTCTGCCTTCTGGAAGTATCAGATATTTTGCTTGCTGACTGCTTCCACATTGTGACATAAATAAATCATTTGCGTAAATCAAAGCTTACCTCAACAAACATGAATATCTGGGCCTTCTTGCATTCTGCATTCGAGTATTTGAATGTATTGCTTGCAAGTGCTTTTTATTTCTTTGCGCATCTGTAAAAATCTCAAGTTTACCACCAAATTGGTAGACTCCTGCTGTAGTAAATTTAGCAGTTTTTTTACTTGTATAATTATTTATTTTGTATCTTCAATCTCATTCAAGAACCTGAACAACCCTTTGACTGTGTATGTTGTAAAGCTTCTGGTGTTCTACAAAATCAGGAAGCGTTGGGGTTATTAAGCATCTTTTCCAGAACAACATTGTTCTTCTTTGGTAGAATCGCCACTAATATATTAATGACAATGTTTATTGAGTTTAGAATTGATTTGAAAACAGGTGACATGGTAGTAGGAACTTAATGGACAGTGGTCTTACCTTTTATTCAGTGGAAGAATACTTGGTATACGTAGATGTATTCAGCTCATTCAAGTAACCTCGAAACCTTAATGGAACACTGTATCTTTTTGTTTATTGAATCAAGGTGAGGGGTGTTCATTTTCATTTTGTATTTGGAAAAATTAAAGGAAAATGGTGGTCCAGATTCACTTAATGGGAAGGAATAAATCCCTAGTGATACGTGATGCAATCCATGAAACTCATCCAATCAATCTTCTAACTGACCATTGTATCTGAATAATCTGGCAGAGAAGTTTAATCATACTTAGTTTCTATCTGTATTACAACCAAATTCTCCCAGGCACAAAATATAGAGGGTGAAAAAAGGCTCTGCTGTGTTTTAAGTGAAGTTGGGAAAGTCAGTTACCCCAGGAGAAAAAGGAAGAAAAGTTTAAACCAGGCTGTTTGGCTGGTAAAATAGTGGACGGTTCATTCAGAAAATTTGTGCTGTTCTTTTTTGCCATGTTTCCAAGAGAGAAGTGTATTCGCTCTGTATGATTTTCTACTCTGTGGGATATTCATCAAACACTGGACAGGAGCTCAACATGTTTTAGAAGCAATGGTTGGTACAATGAGTATTTGGTATGCGGGATGATGGTCATCTTCAAAGTAACTTGCAGCTCTGATTTATAAATACATATCTCTTGCCATTGTCGTAACAGTATGATTTATTTATGTGATGTGGTAAACTAATCCCTAAAGCCAACATCTTTTGACGTGACTCGAGCCTCTCTATTCTAAGTGGCAACACTAGGATTCAGTGAAGGCACAATCCACAAAACGCTCTGAAATGAAATAGAACATGTGAAGCAGGAGGAAGAGGAAGCTGTAGGTGTCGTCCTGACTCATGATGAAAATAAATGAAAGGGACCTGCTGTTTCATTCTGCATTTAGGTGGTAAGAAGATGAGATACTGGCCGTGGATGACTTTCGGTCTATTCTCGAGCATTTTAGTAATACATCCTGTTGACTTGACTATTGTCTGTTTGGCACTATGGTTTGAAAATAGCTTTTACGGATTTCGAGATAAGTATGTGAGAGGAATTTTGTCTCGTGTTACGCAAACCGCAATTTCAAAAGTGAAAACAAACAGAAACGTAGAGAAAGCACGTTGATTAATAAAAGGTGGATTTTTGAGTACTGGACATTACATTTCAGTAAGAGAAATTTGAGGGGAAAGGAAAAGTTTTATAATTTGAATTTTAAATCAAAAATTTTAATCAAGAGAATATGTAAGATAAAAGAGTAGGAGAAATTAACTCAAAACTTGTAACCTTTTTTCTAATTTTTCTAAGGCTAAAATACACATAACTCCCTTCAACTTTAGCTTAGTTACATATGACTCCCTTATATTTGAAAGTTTAAAACTAACACCCTCAACTTTTAAAATTTGACCATCAAATCCCTTCGATTAAAATTACTGTTAAATCTAACAGAAGCGTAAGGCACATCATTACTTGGAATTATTTGGCAAGTTGCATGTAATTAATTTTTGTTTATATTTTATTAATTTATCCTAATTGAAAATTGACAGCTTCACAACAATAACAATTTTGTAATTTCTTCCCTAATTGCCATTGCCGTCATCGCCTACAATTATGTCTGGCAAGGTGTGTCTCTTATCTGCAATATTTTCCCCTCATGTTTCTATCATCCCCTCATTCTAAAAAAAATCATATATCCTCCAATCACATTCTTCTTTTAAATTTTAAGTATATCGGTTTCTCAACCTCTTTTTTTTACTGTACACTCAAAGGGGAATAAGCGATGAATCTAATTGATCATCAGAGCGAAGATGTGTTTATGCGATAAGGGAGAGATTGCTATAGAGGCAGATGGCACCTAGGGCATGTCTTTAATGTGGAGACGATAGGCAATGAACATGGAACGCTAGGAGGTATCGTTGAATCATATGCCAATTAGGGATTGATAACGGTGAAATCACAAAATTATCCTTGTTGTAAAGTAGTTAATTTTAAATTATGATAAATTAAAAAAGTTAATTACATGTCATTTACCAAGTAATTCTAAGTAATCTAATATGGCTTACGCTTCCATTAGATTTAACGATAATTTTAACCGTAGGGCTTGAATGGTCAAATTTTAAAAGTTGAAGGTGTTAGTTTTAAACTTTTAAATATGAGGGTTATATACAACTAAACTAAAGTTGAAAGGGGTTTATGTATATTTTAGCCTTTTTTAAAATCCAACTCTAAAAAAATTTCTCTCCACTTACTTTTCCCCTACTACCAAACAACCCCTAAATAATAAGAAAGGTTTAAATTTTGGAAGGAAATGTCAAAGATGAGGGAAGGAAATAAATGGTCAACTAATTGCTTCTTTCCCCTTTCAATTCTCCAAATTCAATTTTCCTTTTCTCGTCTCCAATCTTAGAAAAGCTTATCCCTTTTTCCATTACCTCACACCATTTTTATCAGTTCTCCTCTAACTACACGTCTCCACCCTTGGCCACTTTCTTCTCTACCTAAAGTTGTGGGGACCAGCTAAACTTGGATGATGAGGATTTTTTGTGCGTTAACATTGAGGTCCATAATAAAAAATAAATTAAAGATTGCGTATAGGCAAATCTATGATCTCTTCTCGCTTCTCGAGGAGCCTTTTATTAATTTTTAAGTAATCTAAATGCCATACAAATACAATAAAAATAAGATGAAATTGATTTGGGGTTTTGTTAAATGATAATTAAAATAAGAATACAATTTAATTAAAATCATAAACTATTGTTTTTTATATTTTTCAAATAAAATGGAATGGGATGTGAATAAAGTAAATCTCTTAAGAAATTGGTACAATGACCATCCTAGTTCACTAATGATATAGGAGTCAAAATTCATTAAGTCTTAATTAAAAATCTCAAGTAATCACATTGTGAAACGAATTAAATTAATGTAATTGTTTCCTCTAATATGAATGCATAATCACGACATTCAAATTAACCTAAATCAACTACACAAAATAGTAATCACATAACATAGCAAGCATAGTCTCAATGAATTAATAAGAAATACACAACTACAAACATCCAATTGTAATAATCCAAATCCAATAACAAAATAAACAGTTTTAGTTCAACATTATGGAGTCTAAATAACTTATAATAAAATCCTACTGAGACTACCTAGAGTATTATTAAAGAATTACAATAATAATAAAAAATTCATAAAAGAATTAAGATTAAGTAAAACTCTTCAATAACTCGAGTTTGCAAATCAGCCTCTCATGATTTTAATTGCCCCCACAACTCCTCACAATAACACTGCTGGAAATTCATAATGAAGTAGTCAATGTCAATGAGATGGGGTCTGTCGGATTCAGAACAAGAACAAGCAAAGAGCTAATGGTGCACGGTGGGTGATGGCGAAAGATAAAGATGAGGATGACAGTGGCTGTCTGCTGATGGTGGTGGTCAGAAATCACAGAAGGTGAGTTGATTGTGGAGGGCTTGACGGAAATGGAAGGAGAGAAAGACGATGGTGGTTTAGAATGGGTGACGAAGGTGGAGCAACTCTGACAATGGTGGAATGCGATGGTGAGGAGAGAGAGGTCGACGGAGAAGGAACAGTGCTGAAGATGCTGGTGGTTGACGGCGCACGGTGGTGGTCATCGGATGGCTCCCAAGTTCTCTCCTCTCGGCAAACCAGCTGCGACACACACACAGCTGAAGGTTGAGCTTGCAGCACTCAGCTTCCAGATCTCATGTTAGGGCACAATTGAGCTCCCTTCCCTCCTCCGTCGGCAGTGATAATGGTGGTGACGGTGGTGAGTGCAGGTGAAGGAGGGAAGGTGATGGTGAAGTCTGGTTCTCATCTCTTACCGCCTCTCCCTTTAGTGCTAGCCCCTTTTCTTAAAATCAGGTTTCAGTGATGCAGGAGAAGCTGAGAATTTCGAGGTCATCTTGTATAATTTTCAGAAATTCTGGGCACATTATGTAATTTTCCACAACTTCTGTAACAACACTTCAGCATGTTTCATAAATTATGGGCCCTTTTATGTAATTTTTTCAAATTAATCTAAAAAGAAAAATTACCCAAAATGTAATACCTTAAATTATAAAAATAAGTCAATTAAGATCAATCATAAAATATATGACATTTTTTTGCCCCTTTTAATCTTAATTTCATGCAAATAACTTCAATCACAATTAATCATAGTTAATGCAACTTAAGTCCAAAACTACCATGAAATATCTTATTAAAATATGGTATTATCATTGGGCTTTATATTAACCAAGATGCATTTGAGACCAAATAAAGAACCACATTATACTCCTTCCGGTTCCAATTATAAAACCCAGCTGATTTTTTTAAAAGAATTCTAAAAAAAATTGTTTGCATTACTTTAAGACATTAAGATTTAAGAAAAATGTCAGTTAAGGACCTCTGAAGAGAATCAATTTTAATTTGCACCCAAAATAATCTAAAACATCATTACAGTGCCATGGCCCTAAAGTGAAATTAATTTGTTAGGGTAAAACACACAAATGACTCTGCTAGAAAGAGGGAGAAAAAACAATAGATGGAAAGAGAGAGCATTTGAGCGTACATCATAACCAGAGGTCTACCTTGGGTTGTCTTATTGAGAAGCTGGTAATGATTAATCAATAATCTGAAATCATTTTACTCTGTCACCTCTATATTTGAATCTAAGTTTTGCTTGGCAACTTGAGTCTTGTTGTTGTTGATCCATGCAAGTAGTAGGAATCATATTAGGGTTGAGGTAAGGTTTGAACTTTCTTTTTAGAAGTATTGTCTTCTTCATCTAAAGTGGGAAACACTTGTAGTTTGCAAAGGGTATATAATATGGTGAAATGGGTATAGAAGGAATGAGTGATTTAATATGGTGCATAAGGTGAAATGCATTTGGATTTTTAGAATTTGTAGCAATATTGTTATTTCATGAGGTGTATATTACATATGGTGGAATTTTCCCTATGTTGTTATAAATAGATAATCAAGCTCCCATGATTTCTTGTTTACCAATTAATTTGTGTTGTTCATATAATAATTCTACCTGTTCATGAGGATTTAAACACTTGAAATTAGACCTGTTGAAGTTCCTATGTTTTCTTGCGAACCAATGAATTTATCTTGTTAATATTACAATTACACTCGTGCATGAGAAGTAAAACACTTAAAAATCATATTTGTTGAAGTTCCTATGTTTTCTTGTAAACAAATTAACTTGTCTTGTTCAAATGACAATTGAACTTGTTCATGAGGAATTAAACACGTGCAAATTAGAGGTGTTCAAGCCCCATGTTTTCTTGTTAACTCATTAATTTGTTAAGTTATTGAAGTTTATATATTAATGATATGCAACAACAAGAGATATGGGTAGCAGTTTTAGAAATAAAATATTTGTCATCTTCCATGTATGAAGGGAATATGTGAAGACACAGGAGGGGAAAACGATATATGAGGGTAATATTATAAGGGGAAGATTGATAACAAAAGTGAAGACCTATGAAGAACTGAGAAGAATGGTAGTAGCAAATGTGTGAAGGGAATATGTGAAGACACTAGAGGGAAAAGTGATATATGAGGGTGGTATTATAAGGGGAAGATTAATAACAAAAGTGAAGACCTATAAAGAACTAAGAAGATTGGTAACAATAGATGTGTGGTATGAAAATAATGGGTTCAACACGAAGTTCATAGTTAGGTATGGGAGAGTATATTGCTAGATCTTATAAATAATGTTAGAGTTGACCAACTAATTAACCATAACAATACTAGAGATGATATGTGTGTTTTCAAGAATGAGAAAGAAGATATGATGTGTATATAGACAACCCATTTATGTTTTTTGAGATGGGTTGCAATGTTGTTAGAATGCCTTTTTGTAATCTCTTGTAAATAGATAAACAATTTTAGGATGGTACATGGTGAAAAAGTGTCTCAAATATTAAGATGAAACTACCTTGCCAATGTAATATATTGTAAATGGATGAACAATTCCATGATAGCACTTGGTGAAAAGTGTCTCAAGTACTCAGATGAAATTTCTTTCAAATATAATCTATGGTAAATGGATAAACAATTTAATGATGTTATCTCTTGTTCATATAATTATTGCACTTATGCATAGGACTATTCTGATTTGTTCATTATGCACAAGACATTTACAAAAGTGTTCTTGCAATTTCACTTGTTTATAGGGCTATTCCAATTTGTAATAGAACTATTCAGCTATCCCATGATGTATAAGTCATAGGAAATGAGTAATTGTTATTAATTTAATTTCACATGTTCATATGACTATTGGACTTGTTTACAAGTTTGTTCAACTTATTCCTGATGAGACAAATTCAAAATAGCATTCATAGGATGTCAACTTAACAAAATGCATTAACAATAATAATTTCATGACTTTGTTTGAATGGTTAGGGTTTGAGAAACATTTTTTTTTATATTGGCAATTGTCATTTTATAAAAATAAAAAAATTGTAGGATTTTTTTTATTTTTTTCAATTTAATTTGAGTTTTTTTTTCATAATTATATTGAACCCGACAATTCTTGAAAATCCGCTTTAGATTCCGGGGTCAACAATGAGTACGACCCAAAAAAGGTTAAAGACAGTTCAAAACAGTTCCCAGTCAAAAATGTCTCAACGTACCAATCTGGCCCGCCTCAATAACCGAGTCTTTAATCATTGCTTTCTACTTGTTTACTGTGTATAAGACACTTGCAAATGAGTAATTCTTAATAAATTCATTTATTTTGTTCACAGAACTATTCAACTTATTCCTGAAGTGTAATACACTTGTAAATGAAACTTATCCTTGCATGAGTAATTAAGATAGTCAACTTGTCATTTAACCTTATACTAATAATAAGTATTGAAGAAATAGTCTATTACAATAAAAAGTAGAGTTTCATACAAATTTGTATATATCAAAGTTTGACTTCAAATCTATAAAATTAGATACTCTCATTTTTTTAACCTCCTATGCTACTTTGAAGTAGTTTTAATACACCATTCCACTTTGAGTTGTTTTGATGAGTCGTAAGCCACCATAACAAGTCCACCCTCAATTGAGTAATGACTTCCTACATTACAAGCTTATTAAGCGCATATGTTGGTGCCAAACAACCAGGGAACAGAAAATCGGACCATACCAACCGAGAACCGGCCCTTGGTCCAGTCCGGTTGGTTATATAACCGGTCAACCGATTCGACCTGGTCAACACCCGGTTGAACTGGTTGAATCGGCTGGTCGGACTGGGAAAATCGGCCGATCCTAACCCAGTTTTTTAAAAAAAAAAGAAAAAAAGGGAGAAAAAAAGAATATTCCCCATTTATCTATGAAAATTTTAAAATATATCAATATACTAGAAAGCGTGATCTCATTAATCTAGAAGCGTTTTAAAGTTAATGAAGCTGATAGAGAATTCACAGGAACAAAGCATTTTTTTTTAAAAGTATCTCTCTCTTTTTCAAAAGCTACGGGGGCGCTGCCCCTTGACCCCGCCCGCTAACCGACTAGTGGGACCGCCGTAACTAACTCCGCGTAGCGTGTTACACTAATTAAGCCTAATAATTCATACAAAATAATGATTTATTAGCCTGTCGCTTGGGTATTTAATAATAATATCTAAATTATAATATTTTAATATGGCCGTTCAATAGCCAGTTCAACTCTCAATCCGACCCAGTTGAACCCTTTGAACCCTGAACCCATACTGTGATCGGTTTTTTGGCCGGTCCAGTTTTTATACCTTGCAAACAACTTTCTCCAATGCACAATTTTGAAAGAAGTAAGCCTGAAAGAAAAATTACAACTCATTGATTAAAAGCGACACATTTATCATAACAAAATAGACAATAAATTATCATGTATTCATGCAAAATAAACATAACTACTAGAGAAAATAGTTGCTTCGTTGAACTACTTGTTATATCTCTTGTTGCACATCATTAATATGTAAACAACAATAACTTAACAATTTAATTGAATGCAAAAAAACATAGCACTTCAACATCTCTGATTTGCAAGTGTTTTGCTTATAATAAATAAGTGAAAGTGTTATGTGAATAAGATAAACTTATGGTTTGACAAGAAAATTAAACAACTTCATGAAGTCGGATTTTAAGTTATTTAACTCTTCATAAACTAATAGTATTGTTATTTGAACAAGATAAACTTATGGTTTTACAAGATAATAAAATAGCTTCAGGAAGTCAGCTTTTCAAATGTTTAATTCATTATAAATAAGTTGAATTTTTATTTGAACAAGATAAACTTATGGATTCACAAGAAAATAAAAGAGCTCATGGAAGTCCTATTTTCAACTCCTCAACTCATCAAGAACAAGTGTATTTGTCATATGAACAATTAAACATCGCATCTTCAAGTGTTCAACTTCTCACGTATGAACAAGACAAATTAATTGGCTTAACAAGAAAATATAGCATCTTTAGCATTCTAAAATGTTAGAGGTTTCGCCATCTTCAACACATGCAATAAGTAATTTCCTTCCACATTCATTTCACCTCACTAAAATCACTTCCAAACTACAAATATTTATCACTTTCTATGAAGAAAATAAATGTTTCTAAAAGGGAAGTCAAAACTTATTTGACTATTTGCATAAATCAACTACAAGGAGACTTCAATTTCAACAATCACTCTACTAACTAACCAGAGAACTCGAAATGGAATGGAAAGAAGATACCCATTACTGATTGACCAAATAACTTCAAATGGAGAGAATATAGACTCACAATATTTCACACTTGACCCATACTTGGATTATATTCACTCCGTCTCGTGTTTAGCCTCTTTCCATTTGAGATTTAGCATTGGAATGGGCCGGTCTCCTTGTCACTGTAATGTTCGCTTGCTTTTGGTCTCCTCCTCATTGCTTCCTTTATTTGCATAAGATGTGACAAGATGGACAAAATAAAAGAGCTTTTTATCAATCATTCTGATAGGGACAAAAATGTCTTTTACCTTCAAAAGTTAATATTACTTTCGCCCCTTATGATTGAGTTGGATATTCAGATTATTGTAGGATCAACCTTATATTAAACCTCTTATGTGGTCCCTAGGTGAAATTATCCTTAAAATTTATCGTTGAATATCTATATTTATTTTGTAAATATCTATAAGTCGTTTAAATCCCTGAATATCTATATTTATTTTAAAGGGATTTAAATTATTTTTTTCATTAACATAATTTTCTTATAAAAAAATTGTTGCACCCTTTTGATCAAAATAAAATCAAGTTTTATCAATGGAAAGGCAAATATGCGAATATGTAAAATTTTTTAATTTCCTAGTTTTTTTTTAAATCCCTTTAGTTGTAATGTAAACGCTCATATTTATCTTATAAATAATTTTTTAAAAAGAATAAAATAAGGCATTAATATAAATGCTCATATTTGCCTAAATACTCTTACAAAATATAATTGTCTTTGGTGCCAAAAAAATAATTTGTTGATAAATTTGCATTTTAGCCTTTTAAAAATATATTAAAATACTTGACAGTAGATCCACACTTAACAGCCGTTAAGTTTATTTAACAGTCATGCCACTTTTACCCAAAAAAAATTATTTATTGCTATTTTATATCACAAAATAATTAATTATATTGTGCGTCTTTAAGAAAATAATTCTTTGTAAAATCTACCATTTGTTCCTCTTATAAATAAGAATGGACCAAGCATTAGAAGGATGAAGAAAGCCCAAGCGCCGGTACATTTTCCTGAGCGAACAAACAAAGTATTAAGGATTATTGGGGCGCAGGCCGAAAAATAAGGATTATTGGGGCGCGTGGGATCCCCTGTTGACTATTTGAAAGTCAGTCTTTCAAACGATCACCAACAATACGTTTCTTCTTTGACATGGTGTTTTTTTAAAATAAAAAAAAAAACCAAAATGATATCACTTAAAAGAAGTTTACAAAATACCAAATCAACATATTGAATTTAATTATTTAGATTCATAATCTTTGAAAATACACACAATTAAAATTTGACCAGGATCATTTCAAGCTGTAATTAAAGTGCAGTGAAGAAATAAAGCAATAACAGTCAAACATCGACATGCGAGTGAATCCGAATTCGTACAAAATTAGATAAAGGCATAATTATATTTGAGGTGTGGGGCAATTAAATTAATTTTTTAATAAGTGTCAACTAATTTCGAATTTGTTTATTTAAAACCTCAATGTAATTATTGAGCCGGCGATAAATGAGTTGCGTGCAGAAGAGAAATGCATAAAAGTAAATGCAGAACGGTAGTACTCCCAAGCGCATACATTTTTGGAGAAGCCAATTCGCATTTTCGAATTTCCATGTGTACGAGGAGAATCAACATATTGAGCCTGAGGTCGCTATTGGTGGAGGCGCAGTGGTATTCCTGCTGTTACTACAATCCATGAGTTTTTTGTTTAGATTATGCCCCTGCTTGAGCAAGAGGTTCAAGGCCAACACAGCCTCTGATTCCCATCATCATCGAGCAGCCAACGATGTTGCCGACACGTGTGATCTCTTCTTCGACCTCCACTCTCTACAGCTAGCCACCAACTTCTTCTCCGAGTTGAACCAATTAGGTCATGGAGGGTTTGGTCCTGTTTACAAGGTTTGTCTCTTTCCCACATCCTTTCATGATTACTCTTTAGACCATCAATATGGCTGTTCGTTGTTTGTTCCGAGCGCTTTTTTCATCGTATTTCTAAGGGCCCTTTTAGATGCTGGGTTCTCTGCTCCCCTTGCGAAGCCGTCCTTGTATAAATGCAGTCACTGTTTCTCTGTTCATTCAATGAAAAGTGCTCCAAGGTTGTAATATTTTTGAAGGTGGAGCTAGGGAGAGGGAGCTGTATTATGGGGTCCGCTTGATCGAGATTCTTTTCTATTCGAATTTGCTTTTCCATTAGTTTAGTCCCTTCCTTGATGTTATATATGTGTGAAGAACAGTAAGAATGATCTATAATCAAACATTTGAAATTCTGGTTTTTCAAGCTCTTAAAAAAGTTTTGTTTATGAGGCCTTTGGACATGGTCGATAATTCCTTGTTTAAGCCACATATAAATCTTGAATTTTTCAAATATTGTATTCGGAGATTTTCAAGCTCATAGGAAATTAGAATTTTGACGTCAGTTATCAACCTACCTGAGGGACTTCTCAAGGGCTTGGTTGTTGGTGAATTTGTTTCCTTGCCCTCAAGCAAAATTTGGTTAACTTTTGCATGATTTCTGCAGGGTTTGATGCCAAATGGTCAAGAAGTTGCTGTGAAGAAGCTGTCTGTGGAATCAAGACAAGGAAATAGAGAATTTACCAATGAGGTCAAACTACTTCTGAGAATTCAGCACAAGAACTTGGTTACATTGTTTGGGTGTTGTGCTGAAGGACCTGAAAAGATGCTTGTTTATGAGTATCTTCCTAACAAGAGTCTTGATCACTTTCTCTTCGGTAAGGCAAACCCTTTCTACTGAACACGCTAAAAGATATGCTCTTTTTCATTTTGTATTTCCTTTCCTGGCTGTTTGTGGGGAGTATTGATGCGTATTTAAACTTTCAGATAAAAGAAAGTCACCAGCTTTAGACTGGGCAACGCGATTTAAAATAATTACAGGTGTGGCAAGAGGACTTCTGTACCTGCATGAAGAGGCCCCGATAAAAATCATTCATAGAGATATCAAAGCCAGTAACATTTTGCTGGATGAGAAGTTAAACGCAAAAATTTCAGATTTTGGTTTAGCAAGACTATTTCCTGCAGATGACACTCATATGCAGACATTTAAGATTTCTGGTACACAGTGAGTAACTTGTTCACTTCTGTTTGTTATTTTGATACAAGCGTCCTAATCCTTACTATTTTTACCCTTTACAAATGTAGTGGTTATATGGCTCCTGAATATGCAATGCGTGGATATTTGTCCGTAAAGACAGATGTTTTCAGTTATGGAATATTGGTATTGGAAATTGTTAGTGGGAGGAAAAACCATAACCGGCTACTTGGAGAGGAGGAGGCAGACCTGTTAAACCATGTAAGTTTGTTGCCAACGGAGACTTAATATATAAATTCAATATGCACATGACCCATGATTCTTGCTATGAATTATGATCAGATGCTGTGATCTACATACTTCATGTGTACATGCGAGGATAAATATGAAAGCAGTCCCATGACATGCTTCGTTTTGGGCGTTCAAATTTATCTGTGAATGTTGGGGCATAAGTTAGAGTTAATGCTTTTAACAATACTCCTCCAGCAAGTGTCTCTCCCAGATCCCACGTTGATCTCTTTGACATGTTAAGATTTATTTCTTGAAATATTTTGCAAACAGAAGTTAAAGGTCTTTGAAATAGATATATGGACAATGTCTCGTGCCCATGATAGTAGCTACATATGCGGCCAACAAGCTGTTGTTGCTGTTTAAGAAATAATGCCTATGAAATGGTTGTGTACCGTTCTGGATTCATATGAAACATTTGACTCCAGATTGTCGAACTAGCTTGTTCTATGGCTGTCTTGGAGTTTGTAAAGATATAACCTCGAACATTTTGTAATCATAATTTGGCATGCCATTAGTTGAAGTAAGACATTTGTTTTGAAACTCGAACTGTTTCTTGTGCATATGTAGGCATGGAAGCTATATCAGGCGGGGAAGATAATGGATTTGATTGACCCAAGCCTAGGCAAATACAATGGCGACGAGGCAGCTATGTGCATTCAGCTGGGCTTGTTGTGCTGCCAAGCAAGCATATCAGAGAGACCTGATATGAATGCCGTTCATCTCATGCTCTCAAGTGACTCCTTCACTTTGCCAAGACCTGGTAAACCTGGAATTCAAGGCCGTGTAGGTCGTTGGACTACTACCTCGTCCTCTGCTTTCACCCATACTAATGCTACTAGTGCAACCAAGGCTTCTGTGGGGAGTAGTATCGTAGAGGACTATTCCAGAAATTCTATCTCCACCTCTTCCTTTGATGAAGGAAGATGATCATTTTTTTTTTTTCTGTAAAGCCTGATCAATTTATTAAGCGTATGATAAATGTTTGTAGAATCAATCTATATTGTTTAGGTTTGGGATTGGGAGAAGAGGGGAATTTGGAGTAATAGAAAGAAATAGAATCAGAGGGGAAGAAGAGAAGAAACAGAACAGAGAGACGAGAGAGACACAGATGCAACTGAAAATCATTCATTAATCAGATCACGGTATGTAGAGATGTAGTGCCATTTATTTATAGCAACATGTTTAATAGGGGAAGGGTGCTAAACACAATCAGCCCCTTATCTTATTGGGCTTATTATCTAATGGGCCTAATCACTAATGGGTCTAATCATTAATAAACCTAATCCCCTTAATTAATTTTAGACTCCCCAATTAAGGAGTACAACTTTCATACTGACCGCCACCCCAATATTAATGTTGCTCACTCCTTAATTAATTAATCCAACTTATTAACTAGGAACTAGAGGTACAATTTAAGAATTAGGGATTAATCCAACTTATTAACTAAGAACTAGAGATACAATTTAAGAATTAGGAATTAATATTAAAATGATATAATTGCATCAAGGTTGTGATGTGTGTGAGGGATCTAATAAGGGAAAATTTCAAATAAGAACTGTAGTTGAAAATTAATATTAAAACAACTCATAAATAAGTGAATGTATTATATAAATAAGAAAAAAGCTTGTTCGTATGAGAGCGGATCCGCCTGGCCATTTCCCTCCCTGTCCCAAAAGTGTCTAAAAGTCGGCTGTTTTAGCTGAAAAATAAGGAGAATTCCTCCTTTTTTTTTTTAAACTCATTTAACACTTACAAGTATTTTTTTAATCTCACCCAATATTATAAAATAATTTGTGTATCCAAAACTGTAAAATAATACTTTTCTAATTGCAACTTATGATATTTTTTCACCCTCAAATTTTTTTCCAATAAATTAGAAAAGTATCATTTTACAGTTCTAGATACACACTAATTATTTTGAGACTGAGTGAGACTGAAAAAATATTTATGATACTAGGTGAGACTGAAAATAATTTTAAGTGTTCAATGGGTTTAAAAAAAAAGGAGGAAGCCTCCTTATTTTTTAGCCAAAACAGCTGAGTTTTGGACAATTTTGGGACAGGGAGGGAAATAGCCAAGAAAGGGATCCCCTCTCTTGTTCATATAACACATTCACTTGTTTATAGACTTCACTAATATTAATTCCAAACTCCACTCCCTATTTAAAATTCTCCCATCTAACAATGGGAAATAAAATTATCAACGAACGTCGCTGTAAATTTTTCATCAGAATGACGGGAGCGGTATACATATAGATTATGAAGGCCCGAAACGAGGCTTTGTACTTTAAAAAACCTCTCGCGCAGCTTTCCAGAGAAGAAACCAATCGATCACAAATAGTCGAAAAGAAAATCATTGGAACCCTACTTTCATTAAACCGATCGTACATAAATCTTCAATTAGCGGACAAAATTTTAAGTAGCATCCACCATAGGGAATTGTTGAACAGGTTAAACTGACAACGGAGACGACCTCAAGCTTCCGTAACAGGATACTCAAACACAACATCCTTGCCTGACAGCTTTCTGTATACTGCAGCAAAAGCATCCAGCTTGTACTCAGTGTTGTTTCGCTCCTTTGGGTCCAAGAAAACCTGCAACATCCACATGTAGACGGTACTTAATTGATGAATGCAGCATCCACGTAGATTTAGCTAAATATAGATAGTGTTGTTAAAAAAAAAAAAAAAACCAATTGCACACTGAATATTCAACACCCAACATCAGTATTTCTGTATACCATACATGTACAAAGGCAAGCCGCACGATTGGCTGCTATTAAAAACAAGAAAGTTTTTTCAAATGTTCGTTAGCAACAAAAGCTTACCTTCATAATTTTGGATCCATCAAGTCTATACCTGACACGCTTCCCAACAATTTCAGCAGGCAATACAACATCCTCCAGCATAGCTTCATGCACAGCAGTAAGCGTGCGGCTTCGAGGACGCTGTACAGCAGATCCTTTCTTTGGTGGCCTAGATATCCTCCGGGTTGCAATTAAAATTACATCCTACAAGATCAATGAGCATTATAATCAGAAGAAGAATACTTATTAGGTGTTAGAAAACAACAAGGTACATTGAGATTCTTCAGAATAGAGAAACACTGCCAGTGATCATAGCTTGATAGGAAATCAATTCCTGATTTCAAATGATTGATTATATGAGATCATGATATTAATGTATGCAGTATTAGTTTCTGTTATTCTTTTCATTTATTTGTCTCTGGAATATAAATAGGACTCTCATATACGTATAGAATTACACAGAATAATAGAATCAGATTCCCCACTTTACATGAACTTGTTGCACTGATTCAACTCATGTTCTGATGAGGGCCTTTGTTAAGAGATTGCCTAACTGATCATTTGATTGGACATGTTCCGTAGAAATAATGTTATCTTTAATCTTCTCTCGGATAAAGTGACAGTCAACTTCAATATGCTTTATTCGCTCATGAAATACAAAGTTGGACGCAATGTGTAAAGCTACCTTATTATCACACCACAACTTAGTGATGTGGTAACTCAAATTTCCTTCATCAAATGATAAATCCACATGATTTCTTGTACCGACTGAGCCATTGCTCTCAGCTTCTGCAGTACTCCCTGCTTCTAACTCTTCTATGACACCAAATTTCCACCCACATAAACACTATCCCGTGGTAGATCTTGTGGCCTTTGATCCTACATGATCAGCATAACAAAAACACTCAACTCTAGTGATTGTTGTTCTTATACAGTATTCCCTCTAACACATATTCTAATGCTTCACATTGGGCCACCGTTGGTGCTGACATAAACTGACTTAATACACTATGCATAAACTGAATATCTGGTCTAAGATAATTCAATCTTCTGTAAGATAAAACCTTTTTCGAAACTAGAGAGATACAGAAGATTGAATTATCTTATGGTAACGAGACTGGATATTCAATTTGTGCATAGTGTATTAAGTCAATTTATGTCAGCACTGACAATGACCCAACGGGAAGCACTAGAACATGTGTTACAATACTTGAAGGGATCCATAGATGGGGAATACTGTATAAGAAGTTATCACACCAAAGTTGAGTGTTTTTGTCATGCTGATCATGCAGAATCAAAGGCCACAAGAAGATCCACTATAGTATATTGTGTCAGGTGGAAATTTGGTGTCATGGAAGAGTAAGAAGCAGCAAGTAGTCTCAAAATCCAGTGCAGAAGCTGAGTATAGAGCAATGGCTTAGTTGGTACAGGAAATCATATGGATTTATCAGTTATGGATTTATTAGTTGATGAAGGAAATTGGAGTTATCACATCATTGCATATAAAGTTGTGATGTAATAATAATGCAGCTTTACACATTGCGTCCAACACTGTATTTCATGAGAGAACAAAGCATATTGAAGTTGACTGCTACTTTGTCCGAGAGAAGATTAAAAATAACATTATTTCTACGGGACATGCCTGATCAAATGATCAGTTAGGCAATCTCTTAACAAAGGCCCTCAATAAAACACGAGTTAAATATATATGTAACAAGTTGTCCATGATTGATGTATTCGCGCTAACTTGAGGGGAGATGTTAGGAAATCAGAGAAATCAATTTCTAATTTCATGTGATTGATTATATGATATCACGATATTAATGTACATAATTAGGCAATTAGGTAGTATTAATTTCTGTCATCATTTTCATTTATTTCTTTGTCTCTTATCCTTGTATATAAATAAGACTCTCATGTACATATAAAATTACACGAAATAATAGAATCAGATTCCCCACTTTAAATAACTATATTCATCAATACAGTGCTATGCGTTAACACAATCTCCTAATAATAAAATTTGGAGATAGCACTATTCTCAAATAACATCATTCCGTTAAAATGATTTCTCGGGTTAGTTACCATATCAAAGTACCAATCAGTCAAAAAAAGGCAAGAATTTAATAATGGTTATCAAAATAAAAAGAGAAAATTATACTGAGGTCCCGAGCAAGGGAATATACGTAAAAAAGATCCCGAGATAAAAATTAATTACTGTTAAGTCCCAGAGTTGTTAATAGGGACTTGATAGTTATAAATTTCTTATCGGACTTGACAATATATTTTCTTATCTTAAGACCTCAGTGTAATTTTCCCAAATAAAAAGAATACCTACGTGTTCTATCAAGACAAACAGAAGTTAAGACTTAGCTTACCTTTCCACTGAATTTCTTCTCAAGCTCTCTGACAAGCCTAACATGAATCTTTCGGAAAGCTTTCCTCAATCTGTAGGGAACATGGATTACCACAGCCTTGCGGTTCCCAGAGACATCAACATGGCTGCAGATTGTGAAAATGCCAGTTATAGAGTAGGCAAAAAAACTAATGCACCTTCACATACATAGGTATAATGATAAACATGACAATCATGCTCACATTGCTGAATTGATGTATAGATCTTTAAGATCACTTTTCAGCTCCTGGCTGGTATTTTCCAGATCAAAAAAGGCCTGCAATAAATGTAGCAAAAAAATCATACTTTACCAACAAGAATACCCAGCAGCAGAAATACATGAAAATATTCAGAAGAGAACCTGTCCAACAGATTCCTCAAACTCAGTTGGTTCAGCATCATTATCTTTGTGGATTTTCTTCCTTGATGTGTACATCTTCCCAACTCTAGGCAAATAATGGAAGGAAAGAATATCAAATACAGTACCAAAAAATTTATAGTAGATAACATAAGCAGGCAATGTTTGTGATTTGTGAATACACAAGTTTGGTGACATATCTGATAATCTAACAAGCGCAGCATATCCCATAACACGAATGTACCAATAAAATCAATACCGCCCCTACTAAGTTGAAATTGAATAAAAGGGAAACAAATGAAGGCCATCACTTCCAGTTTAAATCAGTTAATCTCCATCATATTACCAACTTACACCGTAAACTACAGGATTGTCCAGCATAAATAATTTCAACTCTTTTGCAATATCTGTCATCTGTTCAGGAAATTATAGGCCCGCTCACTCAACGTATCAAGGAAGAGCAGATCATCCAAGGATGAAGAGATCATCTAATGATCCGAGGAAGCAGAGTGAAAATAAAATACTCACAATCTATAATCAGATGAGATTACAGCTGAAGTAAACCAAACAGAAACACGATTATGTAGCTCAGGATCTTCAGTGAGATAGAGCAATGAACATTACAGTTGGCGGACCAGAAGAACCCAGAAAAATTTCGCAATGCCATATGCCCTAAGTTTTCATATACAAGTTCTTCCTCAGAGACTCAATGAATTAACATAAATCATCCACAAAACGAAAGGGTGAACCTCGAGTTGATAATTCAATAACAAATTGACAATTTTTTTTCCAAAGAAGATGATATTCAATGCAGAAGGATCTTCTAACAAATCTCCGTAACCCCAAATTGTTATTGAGAAATCAATGCATGTAAACAAGCAGAAACATTGATACTGTAAGATTTTTCATAATAGCGCTTATACAGGATAAGCAAACAACATTGGTCGCTAAAAAGGAGATTTTTTATATCTTATATGGATTTTGCTTATTAATGCGCAGAATGCCCTCACGGCGTAGTGGGTTGATTGTCGGACCTCAAGAAGACGGAAGCACCAGAGAAATCCGCTGCCCTTTGAGTAGGAGTCCTTGGTGTGATGCTAGGAGCGAAAACCCTAGATATCGTGATTTAAGTGGGATTATAAAGATTGAATGAACGACCAAGATTAATATTTCTGTTGATTTGGACGGCATAGATTCAACAAGAGATACTATGACACTCGTTCCACGTTGTTTTTCAGCCAACAATGCTTTTAAACGAAACTAATGTTAAGCCACGATAATTAAATTTTATTTATCGTATATTTTAGAAGTAATTTTTTTATAATTGTACTGCATTCCTTATATATTTCAAACTAAATTTTTAATTTAAGAATTATATAAGGACCCGTTTGGTTTCAATTATGAAATTTAAATTTACACAAGTCAAGATAAAACTCTTCCCACATACTTACTTCAGAATTTATAAAAGTTATTCTTAAAAGTTAATCTAAATAGACAATAAAAAGCTAATTAAACTTATGTTTATATATCATCTTATTAGAGAGTATTTTTAAAAAAAAATTTAAAAAATTAATTATTTAGTCCTTACACAAATTCAGTTCTTATGGTTTTTTAACTTTTATAATTAAATCTGAATCTATCATAACTTTCTGAAAAAAAAAATCTATCATAACTTGCTCATGTGGCATTGAGGGGGAAAAATTTGTTTATTTGACATATTGTTGTCATTGTCATGCCCACATAGTTAAAAAAAAACATCAACCCTCCTCTCTCTCTTCTCTCCTCTCCCTTAACTGCCCTTCTTCTTATTCCACCTCCATGCTTTATACTAAAAATTTATTTATTTAATATAATTAGTTATATTAGTTATAGAGATCTCTACAATCATGAAAGGTGCGTTTATTGTTTATGCATAGAATAGGTAATGAGAAAATTCTAGAAAAAGACTAGGAAAATATATAAAAGACATATTAGAGCTGCGAAATACAGAAATCTCATATCAGGCTTTTTTATATTTTTTTCCCTAAAATTATGAAAATGCCACTAAATTGTAACAACATGAGGCTTTTAATTCACAACAAGAGTATCTCAATTAACAACACCAACACAACAACTCACATTGTAAATACGTAGTATCTAAATGTTTCTGGTGTTGTTAACTGAAATAGTCTTGTTGTAAATTAAGAACCTCGTGTTGTTAAAATTTAATGGCATTTTCATAATTCCAGGAAAAAAAAGTATAAAAAGGCATGATTTGGAATTTATGAATTTCACAGCTCTAATCCGTTCTTTACCTATTTCACTAGTCTTTTCTAAGATTGTCGCATAGGTAATTATTAACATGAAAAATAGGTAGGCAAAAAAATAAGGGAAAATGTCAATTAGATCCTAGAGATGAGACTTGATATCAGAAATGTCCATGCAAGTTATTAATCCCTATTGCTTAAGTTGTCATTTTTCACTGCTCAATTGTTATTAGAGACCTTTTTGATATTAAGTCTCATCTCTGGGATTTAATTGACATTTTTCCAAAAAACAATCCTTAAAAAATTGGATCAATTTGTTTTTTATACATCATTCATATTTGTTTTATCCATAATTTTTTATCATTAAAATATTAATTTAAACAATAAAATTATTTATATTATATATCATTAACTTGTAAACTATTCTCAATTACTAATGTGATTGATTACAAAATAATAAAGGAAAAACATTTGAAATGTTTCCTTTTTAAAGTCAGCAAGTTTCAAAACTAATAATAGTATTCAATTTCTGTAATTGTAAGTAATTACATTAGATTTTAAATCACTTGATTCGTTTGTTAATTCCGTCGTTTTATGGTTTTTCTAGGTCATGATATGGGTCACATGAGTTTTCATATTATAAGTTGATGATTTAAAATCATAAAATCTAAAAAAAAGATTTAGATTAATATTATCTTTGGCTCCTCAAGTTTATTCTTATTCTAGTTTTTGTCTGTCAAATTTCAAACTATTGGTTTTGTTCCTTCTAGAGGCAAAATTGTCAAAAATTTTATTGAACTATAAGGACCAATATATTAAATGAAATGAAACTTGAGAAACAAAAATAAAAAATCTATAGTTTTAAACTTAAGGAAATAAAACTAAAATGAGGACAAATTTGAAAGGCAAAGATTATATTAATAAAAAACTTTCACAATTTTAAAATCTTAAATTAGGTTTCTAGATTAAATATTGACTACATTTGTTGATAAATTTATAATTCCTTTTAATGAGATATCGCTTGTTTGGAATTTTAAAATTTTGGAGGTCATTTTTTAAGATTTTTCTCTTTAAAATTTCAAATTTCAGTAGATCAAATTAATAACTCAAGTCCTTTAAAGATTATTTTCTGTTATTCAAAAATTAAACTTATTCACATTATTTGACACTAATCAAATAGCGCGGGCTTTAAAATTCATATGATATTCAAATTGTCAAATAGATTATTCTTCAAAATATTTGAATCATACTTGTAGCACCAAGATTATCTCACACACACAAGTATAATATATCTGCTTGTTTAGAAATTAGAATCGTGCAACACAGAGAGAGCATTATCTAATTTTATCCAAATTTATTTAGCCAACTGCTTTTTGTCACATGTGAATCAGCAATTAGGTATTCCATGTCCTCAGCGGCTCTTGCAGCTTCCCACTTGAAAGTTACAAAGTAGCCACTAATGTGCAAAGTGCTCAAGTCACTGTTACCAAAGCCAATAAAATGGCTACCACTTGTATTGCAATCCCAAAGCTATTGCTGATTCCTAAGAGTAATTGTATGAATTATTATTGTTGGTTTCCTCTTGTTCTTGATTGAGCTTCAATAGAGAAGCAGATCATGGTCATAAACCTTGCTTACTATAAGAGAAGTTAAAACTACTCTCTCCAGCCTTAATTATAAGATTCAGTTGACTTTTTTTTAAGAATCCTAAGTTAATTATGTTAGTTTACGACATTAAAATTTATCGTTTTTCTTCAAACTATATTATTTGACTTATAAACTACGTACAAAACTAATATATAATATAATAAAATACAACATATAACATGATTAAGGAATGTAATTGACTTTCTTAGAATTCTTTGAAAAAAATGTAAATTAAGCCTTATCATTAGGAGCAGATGGAGTAAAAGAAGGGCATAGATTGATCTCCTGGCCAGCTGTCTTTCCCATAGAGGAACCCACAATGAGCGGAGGATTAGTTTTTGGCCTATCGAGCTAAGAGGTACCTTACGAAAGCAAAAAAGAAGGACATAGATTGAATATTACCACTAAAGATACTTCTCTCAGAATAAGAAACCTCACTAGTCTTGTATCTATGTGCTGCAGTTTAAGGATCCTAGTTTCCACTCACTCTATTGGCGATTATGACTGGGAGGTCACTTATTCATAATGAGAGAAGAACAAGAGAGCGAAGTTGTCATGGGTGAAGGCATGATCCCTTACTCAAGCGGCTTGCTTGCAAAAGTCAGAGCAAGAATTGTGCCGCGACCACAGGATTAGAATTCTGATTATGACATGTATATATTCATAAGGATAAGGATGGCAGAGTTAGATGACGAGGGATATAATTATATGGCACAGTTAGCTGAACAACACAAATTGTTTTCCAGTTTTGTCATAATCTGTAGATCTAGAGCGGACCTTGCTGGATTACTATGCTTCTGAACCGGTTCAGTTCTTGGCCCAGCAACAGTTTGCTTAGTTTCATGTATGAATCACTAGCTGAAACTGAAAGCTAAAATTAAATCCATTTTGTAACTGATATGCCAAAAACCTATCATATGCTTTTTGAGAACCTTAGGCCATAGCTAAAGGCCGGGCCAAATTTTTTGATGATTTATTTGAGAATGAGGGGAATCAGGCGGGAAAATGACTAATCTTGAAGTTAGTTCGTGGAGGTTTATTAGGAAAAAGATTGCACATAAAAAGGAACTCTATGCCACTAGAACGAAATTCTTTTGCAGTTCAACGAATCATAATTGTGATCTTGACATTTTTTTAATGATCCACGTATTTCCCTATGATTTCATGGAAAAGAACCCACTTAAAGTTTTCAAGATATTAATCAGCTAATGCTTGAAAAGATGTCTTCCATAAAAGATGTGAAGGATGGATCTGGAGATAGTATATAAATGACGAGAGGCATCGTATCAAATCATAGGTTCATGTCAAAAGTTGCTACATTCTTGTCATCTCTTCTTTTGGTGTGAAGCAGGAAGTGTACGCACCATGATTTATTAATGAGATGAACTATTCAATCCAATGGACTCAACTGGTTAGGTTGGAGAGATCATTTTTGGATTCAACAGGTGACTCCAATCAATCCACGTAATGCTTCCTCTGTGTGTGTGTGTGTATGACGGTACTGTTCGATGAAAGGTGAATAACAACAGTTAAAAAGAGTCAAGTTCCAACTTGATACCAAAGAACAGTTTCCACCCTTCATTTATGGTATTGTCTGTGATTTGTGATATATCCTATGTTATGAATCCTTATTTTGTCATTTAAAGTTTTTTTTTTTTAAAATGAAGATATACGCAATATCCGAACTGTAATGAGCAGTTTAGAGTGTGATGTATAGCCCTGTAACTGATATACCATGAAATGACTTTAATTTGTGTGATCCCTCCAAAAACTTGAAATCATTAAGTATGTGTCCAATTTGGGCAAGGAGTGTACGGTTTTTGGGAGGTAAATCTTTTTTTGTGAAGTAAATAAACTACCAATCAATATGCCACTGACGCACCTCACATCTTGGGTTCATTCATTTCTCACATATCAATCCAAGTCATAAGCAGACAAATTGAAAGTAATAATCACTAATCAGAGTGCTTGGCCAAACAGTTATAATTGAAAGGTTCAACAGCAACCTCCTCTTCTCAACTTAACTTGATAGCCAAGTAAATCCTGCTTCTTGCTTTCTCTTTACATGCTCAATTATGAAACTATGCTTTCAACAGCATTGCCACTTTATAAAAGGAGTGGAGGAAGTGTGTAAGGTTCATCGTATCCAAACTAATAGACCACTTTGGACAGGCTATATTAATAATATTCAAGAAACTATCACATAGTAATATGGTTGTTTATGATAATACTGAGGAAAATTATACCTGGCCAAGGGAAGATACTTGTGATATGGGGCCACTATAAATTATTCTCTGTACGCTTTTCTTCGGCATTGTCTACAATAATTTTGAGGTCGACTATCACTATTTCTTATTTTAGTAGTGTGTTGAAATAGTAAAAGAAACATGAAAATGAATTTGCCTGCAATAATATAGGGTATTTAATATACCTATAACGAAAACTACATTCCATTGTGTTGCCCACAAATTTCACATTAAAAAGAAGAAGCAAAAAAGGCAACAATATTTAAGAAACACGCAATATTCATTTTTTTTGATAGAGTTTGCACCTAGACTATGCTTTCCCATCACTAAACAAGTATTTTCCCTATTGAAAAGATACAATAAGAATTAGATAATAAATACCAAGGGAAAGGAAGAAATCCTCTATTAAAAAGTTCCAAAATGCAGGCAGTGCTTTCCTCCCAAAGTATGGGGCCCATATTGGTATTTTGCAAATTTCCCCATGAGTGGGACCAACTAGAGGAATATTGCTATTCAACCTTGAGCTTCCTTGTTTCATGAATGAAGCTGCAATTTCTCAATATAAATAGCAGACTCTCCCACAATATCCAGATACCAACAACCTTAGCCTCTTAAAACAGTTGTTTGGATTCACATGGCTGAGTTTACCACATATTTGCAAGCCTTCAGATCGCCTTTTGATATTGATCCAAGCATGGAACTGATAAACCAATTCACAGGGATGAGTCCACGTGTCTTGGACAACTCAAATCTTAATTTTCAGAGCTTCATGCCTTTCTCTTGTGACACCTCCTTTGGCTTCCCTGAGCCTCAAGTTGAAGCAAAATTGGAGGAAAGTTTTCCTAGCCTTGTCCATCAGGTCAATCACAATGATGTGCCTGTTTCTTCGCCCAATTTTCCTGAGGAAAATGAGATCCATGAAAGTAAAAAGCGGAAGCCAACAGGCGTGCTAGAGACCAGTTCAACAAATTCAATTTCTTCAGTTTTTGAGAGTGGAAGCAAAATGAACAATGTAAGTTCTTAGATTATTCTCTACAACCATATACTGACGATATGATATGTTTTGGATTGGTTTTTCAACTTATATGTGTAACGGGGCTTCATTTTTCCCCGCGCTGTCAGAGTTCCAGAAGAAGTAAGAGAGTAAAAAGCAATGAAACAGATGGGGGCAATTCAAAAGAAGGGGTTCATGTCAGAGCCAAAAGAGGTCAAGCTACTGATAGTCACAGTTTAGCAGAAAGGGTATAATTCTTAAAACCCCATTTTTCAGATCAACAGAGAACTTCCAATATACCAACCTTGTATAAATCGTTAGATATATATAAACTCAACCAACTGAACCTTGTTTCATTTGTTTGGGTTCAGGTAAGAAGGGGGAGAATCAATGAGAAGTTAAGGTGCTTACAGAACATTGTCCCAGGATGCTGCTGCAAGGTACAAATAAAATTTTTTCACAGAAGCTCACTTTTTGTAAAAAGACGCATGACACTGACACTCATTTTATCATTTTCATAAATGAACTGGCAGACTATGGGTATGGCAGTAATGTTGGATGAGATCATAAACTATGTTCAATCCTTGCAGCACCAAGTGGAGGTGAGTGATCAAAAGTTCAAAAAAAAATCATTAATTTCTAACTCAAGAAAGAAATTGTAATGAGACATGCATATCCTTAACTTCAATTTACACGTGGTTTCACCTGCAGTTCCTCTCCATGAAGCTTACTGCAGCAAGCAACTTCTATGACTTCAATTCAGAGACAGATGCATTGGAAACATTGCAGGTGCCAACTCTAAAAAATTGATCTAGAACAGATAGGCCTCATAATAGGAAAAGAGATTAGTTCACTCCTAATTTGTACAGTGCAATGTTTCTTCAACTTGTATATAATTTATGCAAAAAGTTGTGATGGACAAGAGGTGGTAAATAGAGAAAGGTGTTTGATATATAAATATTTGACCACTTAAGCAAACCTGTTTATCGATTTTATTGGTGGCAGAGAGCAATGGCATCTGAGGCAAAAGAGTTATCCAAACATGGGAGAGAAGACTGCGTAGGAATTTCTTGTTTTCAACCAACCTGGCCCTTCTGACTTCAATTTTGGATGTTACTGATCATAGGCCACAAAATTTATGAAAAATTTGTACCCATGTGAAAGTTCGATTTGTTTCCATTTCAAGACATAAGCTCAAGAGCGCATTCTTGTATAATACTTTAAAAGAGTGAAGAAATTATATGAAAGTTAATAAAAGCTTATAGTTCAGATGCTTTTCCTTTCCTTTTGACAGTGTGGTTGCAATTCCAGATCTTACCACATATGCATAACTTCAACTTCCCTCTCGGACAGTAACTGGCGTGATTTAGATGAGTGTTATTCTATTACTACTACAATATCAAAAAATTATAGATGTGTTTTTTACAAAAAACAAGGGTTATAAATGTGATAATTATGAGTCAATTTATTACTAACCGAAATATTGACCAGAACATCTTAAAATTTTGAATTTAAACTAGGTTCATAATTTTGGCAAAAAGTGAGAGGAGATATGTTGATGTTTTTTGCTTGGTCCATGGTATATCAAAGCTCAAGTTAAAGAAATAACAAAGAATCGGAAAAAAGGGTAAAGAAGTTTGGGTTTGCAGAATGAAGTTTGAACTCAACTATCTGATACAAAAGCATCTTTATTTTTATTTGGTGGGACTGTTGGAAAGTGATATATGAAAAAGGTATCATAAAAATTAAAAATTATATATACTTATTTAGTTGTGTTTGTTCCATCAAGTTAGACACATGGAGCCAGGCTAAGATGTTGGCATCATGGTTCAATGGGGAAGTCGTGTCTTGTAGGACCAAGGACGGCAACAATATTGAGATAAAATAAGCGGTTTGAACAGATATGACAGCAAATTTTGGTAATACGACAAACCTCAGGGCAAATCCAAACGAGGGAACAAGTTAGAAGTGGAACCCATATTAACAGAAGAATTCATGAAATCAGAAGGACGTTGCCAATTCAAGAAGTGAATGATTGAGGATAAGAGTACGTGTTTAAAAGATTGCAACATATTTGATGCCATTGTATTATCAAAGGGAGGAGGGGTTAGATGCATTGTACGAATGTGATGGAGAGAGAAGAGGACAGATTGAATGGGGAAGAGTGTGTTGGAAAAATGACTTCATCCCAAAGACTCTGTTTGACCCCAAGGTCTTTAGTTGCATGCATGAATGAATAGGGACTAGAAGTGTCCCAGATCATGTATTTCTCAATGTGGATTCAGAATAGGAAGTAGTAGTAGTAGTAGTTGGGGAGAGAGGAACTAATTTATGAAGGAATAAAAGATGGGCAAGTTCAAGGATGGGACATGGAAGTGGATGGTGCTAATTTGGTGAGTCACCTGAGGCCATTAAAGAAAATAAGGAAAGCCACCAAAGATGGAAAAAAGCCAACATGGATGCAGAATCATGGGCAAGTGAAAGTGGGTGTATCTGGGAGTGGATAGAGAGGTCAACAGAATAAAAGGGAATGATGAGTTTAAAGTAGAGAGAAGAAACAGGATCAGCCCATTTTTGTTGATATGTTGCCAAAAGTGAGGGGGACATGTTGAGTGGGAAGGGGTCAAGTTGCCTGAATTTACACTCAACACGCTCTCACCCTCACATCTCTCTCTGCCCCAATTTCTGCACCTCTCCTCCTCTTGTGCCTTTCAAATTCTACATTCCTACTCTTCTAGTGAGACATATACTTATCCAATCTGATTATATCAAGAAAATTAAATAAGTCAGTTAATACATCATGTTTTTTTTTTTCTAAAACACATTGATCATCTCTTAATTAATTATTGTTGAGGTATCATCAGTAGGAGTATTCTTGAAACTTGAAAGAGATTGATATAGAGGGAAGATATGTTTTATAGTTGTAACTCACATCAACTCACTAAATATATGCTTTGTATTGTACTTTCTCCGGTCATAATTATAAAGGTCCGTTAACTTTTTTAGAGAATCCTAATAAAATTATAAGAAAGCTAATTATATTACTTTAAAATATTAAAATTTATTGTTTTTCTTCAAATTATATTGTTTGACTTATGAAC
>JBAGKO010000005.1:18138272-18160836 GCA_037177275.1 Acacia concinna
CATCACTCGAGTGCAACTTGAAGTGATTTGTACGGATCACTCTCAACATCACTCAAGTGATATGAAAGTGATGAAAAGTTTTATGATCACTCGAGTCGCACTTGAGTGGTTTGTACGGATCAACTCCAAATCAAGCAAATTACCACTCTAAAGAAAGCTCTTCAAGTCTTCTTTCCAACGCAACAAGAAGAACTCAAAAATTCTTTATAATTTGAGAGTTATGATCAAAAGAGTGATGACTATTCAGGAAAAGGATTCACACTCCAACAATGACTTCTCTCATGCATATCTCCTTCATCGGACCTTATATAATTTTAATTTTTAGCTCTAGAAATCACCCAATGAATTTATATTCATATTTAAGAAGACTCATCTCAATTGAATCTATGTTGTGGTAGATATCTTCAAAATACAGAACCTATCTTGGATTTGTATGTGGAATTCCAACATCATATTCAAATAATATCTCCTTGATCTAACATGATTTTTGCTTGATTCTTGTTTCATTGTACTTCCTTTGATGTCTAATTTCATATGAAAGAATTTTCATCTCCATTGGATCTATGTTGAGAGAGAAACCATCAAAATACCGAAGCTACCTTGAAAATGAATGCATAATTTCAGCATCAACTTCAATAGAGTATATCTCCTTGATCCGATATGATATTTGCATGAAACCAGTTTCATTGCATTTCTTTTTAAGTCTATTTTCATAAGAAAGAAGTTTTAGCCCAATCAGATGAGTATTGAAGAAGTTATCATCAAAATACCAAAGCTCTGTTTTGCTGGACGAAAACAGAGTAGAATAGAGACAACATCACTCGAGTGATCTTGGGTCACTTGAGTGATCAAGTCATTCTTCACTTTGATTTATCTATCTAACCTTCACTTGATCATGTAAACCTCTAACATCACATCCAATGACTTGAATCTTGATCTCCTATGAAATCTTGCATGTTTCCCTTTCTTTAATCTCCTCTCCTTCTTCTTAATCATTTTCCACATATTCTTTCTTGATTTTCTTTGACAAGTATCTCTAATTTGATAACTTCTTCACTTGAATTCTTCTCACATATTTGAGAGACAAGTATCTCTAATTTGATAACTTCTTCACTTGAATTCTTCTCACATATTTGAGAACTTCATTGATTAACATCTTGAAATTTATCTTAATCAATCTCCACACTCCATATTCCATCTCCATATATTCTCATTTTTCTTGGCTAATCTCCTTTCATCATTTTCTCTTCTTTCATCAAGTTGATCTTCTAATCATGCTCCATAACTATATTAGATAACTTCTCTCATTACTTGACTAATCTACAAAAAATTTTACAACAAATATAGTAGTTAGTCAATATAATAGACAAGATAAATGAATTATGCAAATTTTTTGTTCTTTAATATTTGGCAAACATATTTGACATCATAAATGCATAATGCAAACTTTTTTATCTTTAATATTTGGCAAACATATTTGACATCATCAAAACTAATATTGTATCTAACAACTACATCCAATTTTTTCTTGTCATCCCCTAGAGAACACGTTCCTTGATGCCATATACATTACTTGTAATAAAATGTCACCATTACCAAGTGCTTGTAATGGTAATGACAAGTTCAGTAAATAAATTTACAAAAAACCAAATTCTTCATGGCAGCAACTACCTACATCTAATGTTTTATCGTAGTTTCCTCCCGAGCACATTACAATGAGATCTATTGAAACCCCACAAAAGACGAAATCTTCCAATAAATTGTCAAAGAATTGTCCCATCGCCATGACTAAGCGTTCTAGATTTAATATCTAAATATTCATGTAGTTGCTCCTCCTCTCCTTCCTCTACCCCACAAACAAACCATGTATGCTTTTTTTTTCCTTCCTCCATGTGCCTCACTATTTCTCAGGATCTTCTTGGAGATTTTTATTCTAGAAAATTACTACTACACAATTGACTCAAGTTGCCTCCTCCTTCTCCTATACACTTATCATTGAAGGAGCATCTTTACTCAACCTCAATAACTCCATGGCTATCGTAGTTGAAGGAGGAGGAAGAAGGCTTGAGAGAGAGAAATAAAGTTAAAGGAGGAGGAGGAAGGTTGGAGTGAGAAATGAATTAACTTGGGGGCATTTTGGTCTTTTCTCCCAAATATCCAAAACCTAGATTCCCCCTAAATCACCATTATGACATTTTTAAATCTTATTAGGCTTTTTAGAATTTTGTAAATTTAAGTGGTATTTAAGTGAAACTTTCCTTTTATTTTTTGTACTCTAATTTTGTAATCTTATCACCATGTTTCCCTTGATATGAATTGTTCCTTCTTTTGTTTTTTCAGATAATTCAAGATATGAGGTGGATGCTTCATTTTAATTAGAGGGTTTTATAGTCTTTTAATAATGCTCCCTGTTGATTCTCCCTAAAAATTTATATATATTATATAAAAGGGAAAAAGATAAATAAATACCCCATAAATATTAAAAATATTAAAAGATAGCTTAAATTTAGTAAATGATAAATGAGAGGCAATTGTCGATTTTAACAATTTTTTATTAAATTTAAATAATTCTCTGTTGAGTTTTAATTATTTTATTTTAATTATTATCTGTTCAATTTTAATAATTTTTTATTAAATTTCTGTGATAGCTTTTTATTTATTATTTATCAAATTTAAATTATGGTTTTTAATATTTGGGGAGTAATAAAATCATATTTCACCGTGGGCAATTCGGCATAATTCCATTGACAGATACGCTCGCCGAGAGAGACTACGAGGAGAGGGAATTGCTAAGTTTGGTTATCGGACCCAAACTGTTGTGGCGCAGGAAACCCTTTTGTCAATCGTTTATTTATCGACGAAGGCGATCCTGATAGTATGAATTATACTGTATGATTGTCCGATTTGCTTGTAAACCCGCTTTTCTCACCCTTGAATTTAATCAGTTTTCTGTTAGGTCGTAGCAGCAGTTACTCGTGCCCTTACCACTTTTTATTACTTCCTTGTTCCTTCCAAGGTCTAAACTCCTGTATGGTTTCAGTCATATTGTCGGTTTGAGATTTTCACTTTTTGTTAACCTGTTCTGTTCACATAATACATACTATATATATATATATATATTTCGCCAACAATCTGTTCTGTTCATATTGCTTTTAGATTAATGTTTTGGTGCAATTTATTATTTGAGTGTACTGCGCTCAAATCGTTGAAGTTTCATATTTTAAACCAAGCTCAAGTTCTGGTCGGTTCCATCATGGATAATATGGTACCATATGTTCTTTCTTTGTATGCTTTGCCAGAGAGCTTTTACTTTTTTCTGTAACCACGGTAAAGTTCGAAGTAAGTTCTTGACGAATCTATCAAGGATTAGTATGCATTTGAATTACTTTTCATCTTATAAAAGGAAATAGAGGGCGATGGTGAGTGCATTTCTAAAGTAAATTATTGGAGAGTATTTGTCCAGTGCTATTATTGGTTATATCACAGGCATCAAATTCTCCAATTTTTAATTAATCATTTCCCATTTTTGTTCTATGGAAACTATATGTTTGTGAGTTATCACCAAATGAACTCTTATCTGGTAATACTTTATGCAAACAGGAAATACCTTTGGCTGTGTTCTACTTCAGTGACCAAATGCAAGTTATATTGAATTTATAATTCAATTATGCTCATTGCATATGAGATCTCCTCATCTGATGAAGACATTAGGTCATTTGAATGTTCTTATCAAGTCGGCCTACTCACCTCCTACATGGGCAGCTATAATTGCTGGAGCCTTTGTCATCATTACTCTCACTCTGTCAATGTATCTCCTGTTTGAGCACCTTTCTGCATACAAGAATCCAGAGGTTCTCCTCCTTCAATGTTGAACTTCTAAATTCTTGTTTTGCAAGCTTTCATCCGATCATTACATTATTAACAATTCTTTTCCCTTGCCTTTCTTAGGAGCAAAAATTTCTGGTTGGAGTTATCCTAATGGTTCCTTGCTATGCAGTAGAATCAGTAAGTTTTGTGAATTAATATTACAATTTGTCTGAGATGCTGAATTAATATAGTATTTCTGAAAGGACCAGTTGACAAGAAGATACAGATTTCAAAATATAACTGTGGATCGTGGTTTCCATTCTTGTAGTTGATTTGTGAAATTTTAACCCTATCCTTGTTTTCGTGATATGTTTTATGTTTATGGCATAAACTACCCTGTTCTGAATGCTTCTGACTGAAGTTGATGGTAGCAGTTCATATCATTGGTGGATCCATCTATGAATGTTGACTGTGCGATACTGCGGGATTGCTATGAATCCTTTGCCATGTATTGCTTTGGAAGATACCTTGTTGCTTGTCTGGGTACGTTGTTGCAGTAGCATGTCCTTTTGTTTTTTTGGTTTTTTTTTGGGAAAGTCAGATGCTTGCTAGTCCCTATTTATATATTGGAGAATCCTAACTTTATAATGATTAAATGGCCTCTAAATTCTGATTTCCTGCAAATAAATATGAGAAGGATTATATATAAAATCCATTAAATATCTACAATATTATATATTGATTTTATTATCAAAATCGTAGCAGGATCATATCAATTTAAGTGGATAAAATATACTTATCAGTTTGTTTTTTTGATGTGCAATTGCCACAGATGTACTGTCTTGGAAATCTAAGTTGTTTGCTTACGTCTTTTTAGTAATTATGTATTTTTAATATGCTGGTATTTGTGATGCACAACTTGCTTCTGGCCGTGAAATTGTATTTATGCGACATTCTATTTTTAGATTGACACTTTTGTAGGCATTACAGAATATATAATTAATTGATTTCGTGGTTCTTTTCAATGATTTGTAACATTTGTTTTTTTAAATATAAACTGATATTCTCAAGTTGGACATGTAGCTGCTCCCACCTTTACATGTTGGGGTTTGGGGGATCCATTTCATTTAATGTTTTAATGTCTATGTTCTAGGTGGGGAGGAGCGGACCATTGAATTTATGGAAAGAGAAGGCCGTGCCAGTTCAAAAATGCCTCTTTTAGAGCATAGCTCTGAGAAGGGAACTATAAAGCATCCATTTCCTTTGAAGTACTTCCTTAAACCCTGGAAGCTTGGTCGGTGGTTTTACCAAATTGTGAAATTTGGAATTGTTCAATATGTATGCTCTTGTTTCCTAGATAAGTATTATTTGGTCATTTTTTCTGTGAATATTTTGTTTTATATTAACTTCTCCAAAATGTTTGCTTTCCCTTACAGATGATTATAAAATCTTTGAGTGCTATTATTGCAGTAATCCTTGAAGCCTTTGGAGTTTATTGTGAAGGAGAATTTAAATGGGGATGCGGGTAAGAAATTTTGGAATGGCTGGAATAAGATTACTTTGGTTCATCAAATTACACGAACATGTTGAACTTATTTGTTTTCTGTGTTTTTTATTGTTTTACGTGTCTAGAAGAACTTGTTTATTTACTCTTTTCATGTATATTCCTCTTGATTGGTTATTTCCTGAAAAGGTACTCCTCTATTCCTAAATGTAGGGCCTAGTACAAGCTAGGTCCGACATTTAGGACCGGAGGTAGTATAAAATTTTCCTTGTGTATAGATATTGACTGCTAAGAAGGTAGATTCCTTTTACTTCACCTTTGCTATCTGGCTGTCATAATTAATGGCTGCCTCTTGTTTTGTATTTCTCTTTTGTTCCAGGTATCTGAATAGTCTGCATTGTGAATAGCTTTTTGTCAATCTAATGTGAAGGGATTACCTCAGGTGGTCTCTTGCATTTAGAATTCTGACTTTTCAAGATATGACATGTATAGTTTTATACAAAATCTCAAATGTCAGTGTTAAGATCTTAAGAGTCATTCAATTTTACTTCTGAATGAAGTTATTAAATTGAATTTCGCATAAAGAGAAAAGAGCAAATGAAATTATAGAAAGAAAGGGAGATAAATTAATTAGGAAACATATATAACTTTTGAATGTTGTATTTGTTTTCGAGCAACCCATGGGAAATGTAGCTGAAAATTCTATGCGTGGCATATCAGATTTGTTCCCGTACACTGTTGGGCTATATTGAGCCTGTTTACCTGAGATCGCCAACATTAAGAGTAGTTTGGAACTTTTACATATAGAAGCATGACTTCTTTCAGCTCTAGGATATGTCAAACTATACCTTTTGTATGAGATTTTTGTTGATTGTATCTGCACCTGATTGTCAATGAAGCTCTTGTGAATCACTTTTTCAGAGGGATGTCAATTATGCCATCATTCTGGGCTTTTTAAAGGAAAATATTCATGTTTCATGTCTTCATAGGCTAAGTTTGTGCCACCCTGCTGTTATAACGTTAGGCAAACAAAATTGCAGTTACATCAACTGCATGAACCTTTTGCTACTTTTGTAGGTACCCTTATTTGGCAGTGGTTCTGAACTTCAGTCAGTCATGGGCATTGTATTGTCTTGTTCAATTTTATGCTGCTACAAAGGATGAATTGGCCCATATAAAGCCATTGGCTAAATTTTTGACGTTTAAATCTATAGTGTTCCTCACATGGTGGCAAGGGGTGGCAATTGCTCTCCTCTATGCCTTGGGTTTGTTCAGAAGTCCTATAGCACAAGGCTTTCAGTTGAAGTCTAGTGTCCAAGATTTCATCATTTGCATCGAGGTAGATATCCTTCACTGGAGTTAGCTTGAGCACTGGCATGGGCAATTAAGTTGGGAGGCTATAATTGGATATCTATCTAAATGTTGTTCTGTTTCAATTTACTGGTGGTTGTTTGTAAGTGGACTTTAATGGGCTTAAATAACTTCTTCCATGGCCTAGGGGCGTAGAGCTGTGAATAGGTAACTGTGGCATGCAAAAATAGTTGTGCATAAAGCTCTCTTGATGGCTAATGTTGATTTGTTGGTAATTGTTCAGTTTCATGTCTATAGGCGCATGTACAACTATTTTATTTTTATTGCTGTAGTTTATTATGACCAATCATTTATACTATACTACCTCAAGTCTTTAATATAAGATCTATTTGTAGTGTAGTTTGCACTACAAAGGATATCCTATCTCGAGGGCTGGAGTTAGTATTGTTTTTGTAAAACAAGATATTTGCTATGAACCTCAATTTACAGATATTAATGCTGATAACACATGGCCCTTTGGTTGATCTAAGATTATCAGACAGCCCATGGCTATGGGATGAATATGCTAGAAGGTTCAGGATTTCATATTTTCTTCTTTCTTAAGTGCTCTGATGCGGTATTTCATGTGCTCATCAAATAACTCAAGTTCTCTGGTTTTTTTCCACTTTCTTGAATTCAAAGCTGAATCTTTTTGCACTGTGAATCATCTTCACTTTTCCTATCTCCATAACATGTTATAGATCTATGACTGCTCCAGATTAGGGGGAAGTGAAGTTTGACAGCTCTTTTTATTCATCCAGCACAGATGGGCATTGCTTCCGTAGTTCACCTGTATGTGTTTCCAGCGAAGCCTTATGAGCTAATGGGAGATCGCTTTCCTGGAAGTGTTTCAGTCCTTGGAGATTACTCTGCTGACTGTCCTCTTGATCCTGATGAGATTAGAGATAGTGAGCGCCCAACTAAGCTGCGCCTTCCTAATCCAGACGCTAATGTCAGGAGTGGGATGACAATCAGAGAGAGTGTCCGTGATGTTGTTATTGGTGGTGGGGAATATGTAAGTATCCTATATCATGGTAATACTTGAACTACTTCTTGGCTTGTGATGTTGATCAGTACTTAGTAAAGGTCCCTTCTTAGCTAAGGCTAATAAATAAAGATATTCTTGAACATTTAAAGAAGAAATTATAAAATTGTCCAAGTGGGGGTAATTGGCGAATAATCCGTGCACAAGTGGAACAAACTGTCTCATTGATGGTCCTAAATATAAGGCAAAGTTGACTTGTTTTGAAATATTAAGAAACCCAAATAAATCACTATAAAGTTTTTATATTTATCATTTTTTTCTTCAAATTATTTTGCCTAACTTATAAACTAATATGTAATCTACAAATACACCACATATGATGTGATTAAGTAACTTATTTAGTTTCCTTAATCCCTCTTAAAAAGATCAACTTTATTTTATATCTAGGACCGGAGGGAGTAGTATTTAAAGAGAAGCTATAATACTATCTTGATGTTGAATGAAATAAGAGTGGGGAAAATTACAAAAATATTTATCAAAATCATTGATAAAGTTGTGGATGTGTGGAAAGTATTAAATAACTTTTGGTGAAGGTGTGGGGAGAGTTTGACTTCACCGTATGATAATTGTAGTTACTTTCCTAACCTCGTACTTCTGTTTGTTCTATTTAAACATAATGCAAGTAAAGCAAGGACATTCTTTGAAGCCTCGGAAAATGGAAATTGTCCAATATTTTCTTTATTTGCACCGCATATTTATAGATTAGATATTTTCTTCAATGCATTTCATATTAATTTCCAGTTCCTTATGTTGTGTCTGCCTCACTATTTCTCATACATTCAGATTGTGAAAGATGTGAGGTTCACAGTCAACCAAGCAGTGGAGCCAGTAGAAAAGGGGATCACTCGATTTAATGAGAGACTGCATAGAATTTCTCAAAACATTAAGAAGAATGACAAAGACAGAAAGAGAACTAAGGATGATAGTTGCATTGCTTCATCATCATCACCTGCAAGGAGGGTGATTCGGGGAATAGATGACCCTTTGTTGACTGGGAGTTTTAGTGACAGTGGGGTATCAAGGGGAAAGAAGCACCGCCGGAAATCAGGACATGTGAGTGCAGAGAGTGGAGGAGAGAGTAGTAGTGATCAGAGCTACGGGGGATACCAGGTTAGAGGCCATAGGTGGGTTACCAAAGAGTAACAAGTATATTAGTGAATAGCGTATGGAAGTGGGCAAATTTTTTGTGAAGGACCAAGCCCTGATCTCTGATGTATTAGTTTGCAGGGGGAGGAATAATTTATTTTATGCGAAGAGGATGGTTTTATTACGTTTGGGGCTTGAGAGTTCCGGTTAAAAATTTTCTGGATTAAATTCTTTCTCATTCCCTCCTCCCCCGGGGGGGTCAATGGTCATGATCCTGTTCCTGTACCATTTCTGTGATAGATGGGTTGAGTATTTGTATAGATGTTTATTCTGGCAGAGCCTAGCCGTTGCCGTTGCCGTTGCTAAGAAAAATTTAATGGTTGTTGAGATGGGTTACCCATGTCTGTCCCGTATGTTCATTACATTTGCTGCTTTTGATCGAAACGTTAACGATACTATACGCGCTCATCAATGTTTAAATTCAGTTAAGAGGCCTGCCTGATATAGGGGGACAGGGGTCTCTCCATCTATCACTCTCTCTCTGGTTCCTTTCCATGTAGTCTAACTAATATTAGATCAAGTTTTAATAATTGAGATTTAATACTATATAAAAGTATTAGAAAAAAAAGGAGAATTATATTGAAGTCTCAAGTAAGGAAATTAATTTTTTGACAGATTTCAGCTAACTCTTCAGCTTATCAATATAACTCTTTAACTTGTCAATAATAGTTTCTCATTTGTTAATGTGGATCTTTCTGATATTAATTTTTTTATTTGGGACCTTAATGTAAAAAAACCTATATTCAGCGTTTTATAAATCAATTTGTCCGGTTCCACGTTAGGATAATGACCTTGGGCATTTTATACACCATCAAATAACATTGTTAGTCTACCCGCCCCATCTCCGTTCATGATGTACCTATCTTCTGCTGAAGAGGGGGTGGATGCCTTCGAACCAGGCTAGAGGGAGAAATCGCAGCTCCTCACAATCAATTAATCAATCATCGTCCTTCCTCTCTCTGGTCCTCGCCATCATGCATCCACCAGCATCACTGAGAGCCACAACTTTGAACAGTAACCTAAACCTGGGAGGCCGAATTCAAACAGAGGAGAAGAGGGTCCATCATTCATCGTCACCATTCCGTTCAACACCAACACCACCAACGTCGATTTTGTGCTTTTCTCCTACCATCGTAGGCCGGCTTTCCTCTTATCTCATCACCACAGAATCTCCCAACTGAAAATAGGTTTGTAGATCTTACAGCCGGAAAAAGATCGTAACTTAGATATGTTCTTGGTGGATAACACCCATAAAATCTTCCTAGACTTTATTTCATGTGTGCAAATGCAATCTTGATCTTGACTCTTGAGTTTAATGTAAGACTCAAAGAGCAGTTTCTTTTCTTTTTTATTTTTTTTAATATAGAGGCTATGTAGAACAAAATACAAAGATTAGTCTAGTTGTTCGCCACTCGTGTGTATGTTTGCTCATAACCTTTGTCAGCTCATAAAATGAAAAACATTCGTAATGCATTTTGAGGCAGTTAATTCACTCACTCATTGGCTTTGATCATAACCTTAATCCATGGCCATCTATCTTGAGTTCTCCCGTATCTTTAGCTTCATTGTGTTTTATGCTTTTAGCCAAACCTGTTAGATTAAAAAAAGTCGGAAGGCCAATTTTAATGAACAAAATTGAACTATACATTCCTGCCTATCTCGCAGTCAAGGAAAATATGTAAACTGTTCTTTTTTTTTTCCCCCCACTAATTCAAAGGCATTCCTTACTATTAATTTTTCTAAGTGAGTTTTTTAGCGGTATTCATTAGGGGTGAGTAAAGAGCTAGCAACAGGTGACTAGCCCACTAGCACTTGCAATAAAATACCTTATTTTGAGCAAGCCTAAAAAGATTCCATTATAGGATGATTTTAAACCTGTCTATTCAAGACTAAAATGAGTAGGCTATGGGCACACTTTTAGGCTGCGCATACCCACCCGTGTATATGTATTGTTTTTATTATTATTAATAATTATTTTCACTGACTCCCTTGGTCCCCCTATTCTAAATTTTCAATACATGTCATGAAATGGTGGCTCTTTTCTCAATAACAAGTATGTACAAGCAAGGAATATACATGGCTGATAGTAAAATAATACTCCCTCCGTTTCTATTTATAAGACCCAGTTGACTTTTTTTGAAGAATCCTAAAAAAATCCTAAAAAAGCTAATCACATTACTTAATCATATCATATATCATATTTTATTACATTATATATTAGTTCATAAGTCAAACAACATAATTTGAAAAAAAATAAATAAATTTTAATATCTTAAAGTAATATAATTAGCTTTCTTAAAATTTTCTTAGGATTCTCCAAAAAAGTCAACTGGATCTTATAAATAGAAATGGAGGTAGTAATTCACGACAGTAACATTATTATTTGTTCGTCTTGTGTATAATTCATTGATTTTCATGCATGATATGCTTAAATAAAATACTATTAAGTATAAGCCATATTAAAAGAAGAAATCAACGTAAACCTTAAATGGTTTTAAGTCTCAAAGTCTATATTGCATAATACTAATAATCTTAATTCTCCAATCCTTATTGAGTCTATACTAATATCATAGATATCCTATTTTAACTAGCTTTAAATTTGGGGTGACATAAAGTTATAACACACCTATCCATATAATTCTTAATTTGTGTGTTTTTTTACATTTAACAAGACTTACATTTAATTATGATTGAATTTTAACCATTATGAATTTAAAATAATGGATTGATGTTTATATTATATATAAGTATGATATTTTTATTACATAGCAAATGAATTTAAAATCTAAATAGGTTCCTCATAGCCCGTTTGGACATGTCCATTTATATTTTAATCTATGGGTTGAGACACTGGTATGGGCATGTAATATTAAATGGGCACGGGTATGGACATGTAATATTAAATGGGCGGATTATGGATTAGGTCATGGGCTGCTTAACCCGTCTATTGTTCAGCCCTAGTATTCATGGAAAACTTGCCAAAGGAAGAACTCTGACTTTTTGAGAATTTGTAGTTTCCACACCTTACTCCGCTGAGCATTTACATTTCTTGCTTTAATACAGTTTTAAGCAGCACGAACACCAAAATTAACATCAGAGGCTTTTTGCAAGCAAAAAAGCCACAATTTTGATAATCTTTAAGAATGGGTTGTTCAATGTTATTGTAGTGAGTAATGAGTGGCTCAAACAACACGAGTACATATACTTCTCCCAGTGCAAGAGGTAGTTCCTTTTGGTTATGAAGCCCTAACATCATCAAAAATGAAAAGTCTGTTTCGTCTTCTGTTACTTTTCACTCCTCGACCACATTTATATGCAGTAACATAATCTAATGAGACCAGCTGAACTCTTTCTTCGTCAATTGAATTCCAAAAAACTGTATGACATTTTGTGTTGAGATTTTTAACAATTATAACAGGTAGAAGTGTTGTTTTCTTGCTCGACAATTTGGAAGCACTGACAAAAATTACTTCAGCAAATGTGTCCTTTCTGACTAAAAAACTTTTATAAATTAGAAGTTAAGACATCAACGAAATTATGGATGAAGAAAGGCTGGGTAAAAGTGGCCAAACTTTGTTCGATAGAGACCATAAACGTGACATGGAAAGACGTCATACGAATGACGCTATGACGGAAGACAGAGCTGATCCTTAGGACTCTTCAACGGAAGGGATGAAAGTTGAGAATGAATTGGAGGCACAAGAGAACGTTGCTGCACTTTTATCTATGGATCCTATAAGCATATTGATTCCCCAGCTAATGATAATCCATGAATTGTATTTTTTTTTTAGAATTTTCGGGGTTTGGGCTCCAAAGCATTGCCGGGCCTCATTAAAGAAATGCAGAGGCAATACTTTGAATTTTCTAACTCTTCTCGAAACTATGGCAAACAGTGTGCAAGCTCGTCAACGATGCCTGAAGTTGGGTTTTGATCATTGAGTTTGTGGAAACTAATGGGCTCCGTGGATGATTATGCGTTGCTTGGAATTAGAGGTGGGAATCGGACCAGCCCATGGGCTAACGGGCTGGCCCGACGGGTTAAACGGGCTAGTCCGTTTATAAACGGGTTCGCTTTATGCCAGCCCGAACCCGTTTAGGCGAGCTGCCTAAATTTTTTTTAATATTTATAATTCTTTTTTATTTTTTATTTTTTTCTTTTACCTACTCATATCACACTCCATTTCTTTTATACATTTGTATTATGTAACCATATTTCATTTTCACTTTCATTTTTTTTACTACCCATATCACAAAAATATGTAATTTTCTCTATTTTAAATTTAATAATAGTAAATTAAATAAATATAATATGAAAATAATAATGTTACATAAAAAGTATGTGAAAGTTGTTGAACTCAACATTAAAGATAATGTGATAAAAGTATTTGATTCAAATAAGTGAGTTTAAATTGTAAAAATAAAAAAAAAATTAAACGGCCCGACGGGCTAAATGGGCTAGCTTGTTTCTAAACAGGCTGGCTAGCGCCAATTTGGCGGGTTAAACGGGTTGGGCCAGCACTAGCTCTACTTGGAATAATACTTTATATAATATTTCAATCCTTGCTAAAAATCATCAATTTATTCATGGAGTTAATGTGCTTAAATAGCCATTAATTTTTCTCAAAAGTGTAAAAATAACTATGAATTATTTTTTGGAGCAAAAGTAACCATGAACTTTTAAAAACGGTGTAAAATCATTAAGATACTGTAGCACCGTTAATTTTTTATGACACTTTACTACAGCAACTTAACGGTTTACTATAATAACTTAACGGTTTACTACAATAACTTAATAGTTTTGCACCATTTTCAAAAGTTTATGGTTACTTTTGCTTTAAAAATAGTTCATGGTTATTTTTGCACTTTTGAAAAAAGTTGATGGATATTTAAGCACCTTAACCCTTATTCATGTGATGGCGGAAAAAGGAAGTGAGAAGCACTAGCACTAATCCAAACAAATGGAGGCAACCATGGGGTTCTGTAAATAATTTGTGTCCTTGAGATACATGCCTTGGATGATTGGAGGAGACTTTAACACAAATTTATATCATCAAGAGAAACACTCCACTGCCAGGAACAGTCTTGGTTGATAAGGAATTTTGTTTATGGTTTGAGAATCTTCAACTTCATGATTTAGGGTGTCATGGTCTGTTCTTTACTTGGAAAAGAGAAAGGTGTGAAAGGTAGATTGATCGTGTTGTTTGTAGTAGTAGATTTATGGATCCTTATAGAGATGCTTCCTTGGTTTAAACATTATCATAGGCCACTTTTACTGCAAAATAAATTTGAGCCATCTTGGAACCAGAATGATCAACCTTTCCACTTCGTAGCTTTGTGGACTTTGCATGATGATTTTCCCTGTGTAGTCAAAAGATATTGGGGATGATAATGCAAGATGGGAGGCAAAATGTTGAGAAATTCACATGTGATGATAATTGCTATCTAATTTGCTTGATGCAAGTAGCGCATAAGGGGTAATTTTTAAGTTTTCATATGCATAAAAAAGTGAAGCCAAGATTATTGTTTCAGATTATTGAGAGAAGTGTGAATTAGAAAGGCAAAGACAACTCTGACCTTTTCTCTCACTGAGTATTGTGCATCTTATTCAATGGCTAATTCAGGCCACCAGAAGGTTCCTCTAGATCGGCCAAATGCAGATAGACATGATGAACATAAAAAGAAGACAAAATGGAAGAACCAATAGTTGAAATTATGGATGATCAAATGCATGAAAGGGAGCTTGGAGAAGTTATAAAAGACAATGCAAGGGAAAAATCAGGATCAAGAATGAATAAAAACCAAGAACATTCCTCATAAAAAATTTCCATCATATAGGGCATCTCATATGGGTTTCAATGGTGTGGCTTATAGTGAGGTTCCTATGGAAGAGGATGATCTCTTTAATGCAGAAAAAGAAATTTATTGAACCTACTTAAAGACTTAGAGGAGGTAAAATGTCTGAAGGATCTGTATACAGTGGTTTCATGTACTTAGGAAGAATTCAATGAATGGTGTGAACCTTGGAACTATGCTTTGTTTCTGACAGTGATAGGTAAACGTTTCAATCTCCATTTCTTAAGGATTTGCTTAAAACCTTATGTGTATTTGCTTCCTTTGAACTTATAGACATTCCTAATAACTACTTCATTATAAGATTTAATGACTCTAAAAACTGGATACAACATATAGAAAGGTTTTATGTGATGGCCCATGGTTAGTGAAACAACATTGTGTGTTAGTGCAAAGGTGGTCACTTTACTTCAATCCATATTTGGACCCTCTTGGTAGAGTAGCTACATGGGTGCTCATACCTTATATCCCAATGCAGGGTTACAATAATCATTTTATATCTAGACTAAGAGACAGGGTTGGAAGAACATTGAAAGTTGACATGAACACTTTAAGTGATTTCTAGAAAAAAAAAATCAAAAATAGAAAGAGCAAAATATGTTCAAATTTGTGTTGAACTTAATCTTCAGAAAAAATTAATAGCCAAAGTTATTGCATATGGATTAGTGTTTAATGTGGAATATGAGGGCCTTGTCTTAATCCACTTCTCTTGTGGATGCCTTGGCCATAGAAAAGAGTCTTGCCCATATCACTCTAACTTAGCTACTTAGGAGGTTGGAAACATCACTACAGTTCAACCTTCTCCAGAGGCAATATCATCGACGAAGGTAACAACTAAACCGGTTGAGAGCAAGGAAAACTTTGGTATGTGGATGTTAGTCCAACAGGCAAAAAATTCTCACCTACCAAGACGATCGGAACAACCTAGAAGCCATCGTTGTCATCAATGGTTGACAACCATACAAGGAAGGAGATGATTTTGGGGTAGAAATTGCGATTTGCTGCGATTGATGATCTTGAGGAAGAGGAGCATTTAATGAAGGCGTCAAGGAGGGAGAGATTGTAGAAGAATGACTAGATTGTCATAGTAGGTAGAACTTGTCAACCATGGAATAGATAAAGTAACTGAATTAAGAATGGACAAAGGGAAATGAGGCAAGCATGGTCAAAACGGCTCTAAAGGCAAGACCAAATTTTGGCCTGTAAGGATGGAAGGACAACATGATTCGGTTGGGCCTTCTTCTGGCCTAAAATTGACAAAGACTAACAATATAGCAACATTGGGCCAATCCCAGGTAACGATAACTCAACAAGCTCAATTCTTACATGATGGACTGTAAATAACTAGGAAAGGAGAGCAAAGTGATGATATAGCAAACTATCAAGGATCTAAATAGGCCATATATCAAAAACTACAAACAAAGAATTAGGGCAAGTGACTTCATGTCGTTATTCATGGCAATGTTGACTCAATAAATCAAAATAAATCTAATGGCCAAGTAAGAGAAAAAAGATCTTCATCTAAAATAAACTGAACCCAATCATCCCAAGTGGTATTTCTAAATGAACAATAGCATAATCTTCTAAAGCCTCCTGATTTAAATGAATCTAACTTCAAGGATACCATTGAATTCATGGATGAACGTGACACAGTCATTTATGAGACACCTGAAGCTGCTATTGCTGATTATGGAGTTTGTGAAGATGATGAGTAAGTCACTCTCTCCTTTCCTTTTCTTTATTTGTTTTTTAATGATTATATCATCTTGGACTTGTAGAGGGGCCGATCGCCGTGCCTTCTCTGTTTTTGTTAGAGATATTTTTAACATGTACAAAATTAATATCATTTGCCTCCTGGAGCCTTATATTAGTGGTTGTAAAGCTGACATTGTCTGTAGAAAGTTGGGGTGTTGTAACTGGATTAGAGTGGAAGCTACTAAGTTTAATGGTGGCATATGGATTATGTGGTTTCTAATCCCTAGATTCTCCATTGCAAAATCTATGACCTCCACCTTAAATGTTCTAATTATATCTAGGTGATTTATGGCGAAACTAATGTTATCGCTAGACAACCTTTATGGCAAGCTCTTCAATCGTTATCTTCTACCATCTATGAACCTTGCCCGGTATTAGGCAATTTTAATTCTTATCTATCTCTTGAAGACATATTAAGAGGTGAAACTCCCTCAATTTAAATGATGAGACAATTCAGATAATGTATTGAAGACTCTAGGCTGGTGGAGTCCAATTTTATGGGAGATCGATTTACTTAGGAATGTGTGGGAATTATGGATTAGCTTGATTGAGTGTTTACCAATATAAATTGGTTAGCTTCTTTCCCTAACACTAAAGTTCACTATGAGCTTAAGTTCAAATATGATCACAGGATAATTCTAGTCAGCTTTGATTCATGTCAGTAAAAAATTCACTATAAAAAATCATTCTCCTACCAAGTAGCCTGGAACATTGAAGAGGACTTCCATAAATTGTCAAATCTTCTTGGAATAATTGCAGCTGGTTCGATAGTCTCAATAATTTCAAAGAATTGGTGATGGAATGGAATGATCACTATGTTAAGAATTATGCCAAGAAAAAGCATAATCTTCTTAAAAGGCTTGAAGGAATCGAGAACAAGAGAAAATTATGTATCAAAATTGGTTTCTTTCGTTTTGAAAACAACTTTGAAAGGAATATCACAAGGTTGTCTTTCAAGAGGAATTGTTTGGTTTGAGAAAGCAAGGATTAATTAGCTTCGGTGGGGGGATAAAAATATTAGATTCTTTCATGCTTCAACTATTGTCAAAAGGAAAAAGCAAAGAATTCATGCGTTTCAAAATGACTTATGTATATGGGTTGACAATCTTATCAAGTTACAACAAACGGGCAATGACTTTTTCAAAAAACTGTATAGCCGTGAGTAAATATGTTCTAACCTGTCTAAGTGGTATTCTCTTTTTCCTAACCTCTCCACCAAGCTAGAAAATCTTGCTCGAGATTTAGACAGATTGGAAATAAAAAATGTTGCTTTTGAAAATGAGAGCCTTTAAAGTCCCTAGGCCCGATAGTCTTAGGCGCATTTCTTCCAAACTCAATGGAACTTGGTTGGGGGAAAGATGTGCCAATTGATAGAGGGCTGTTTCAAAGAGCCATATGCCATCATGTCTATAAATCAAACCAATGTGGTTATAATTCCCAAAATTGATAATCCATTTGCCCTGAAAGATCTAAGGCCAATCTCCTTATGTAATGTTTTAAAATTATCACAAAGATTCTGGCAAATCGATTTCATCATTCGATAATGGAAAAATTGATTAGTCAGAAGCAATACTGCTTTATAGCAAATAGATCAAGCAATGACAATATTATTATTGCTTAGGAAATCATTCACTCTATGAGAACTAAAAAGACAAAAAAAGGCTTTGTGCAATTAAAGTGGACATAGAAAAGGCCTTTGATTGCCTTAATTAGCGTTTCATTAGAGACATTCTATAGTGACTGAGACTACGAGCGCATTTGATTGATAACATTATGTACTATATCTCTTTCACTTCTATGTCCATTCTATGGAATGGTGATGCAAATGCTCCTTTCACCCCTTTCAGAGGAGTTTTCCAGGGTGACCCACTTAACCCATTCATATTCATTTTATGCATGGAGTGGCTAGGTCAACTTATCAAATTTGAATGTGGTGCAAAAAGATGGAAGCCATTCTCCTTCAAATTTGGAGGACCCAACATTTCTCATCTCTTTTTTTGCAAAGGCATCTATAAATCAAATGAAGGTGATCAAGTATATAATAGGGAGCTTTTGTGCTATTTCAGGGCATCATATTAACTTGGAAAAGTAAGAAATGCTCTACTCAAAGAATGTTATGTTAACAGAAGCATTAAGCTTAGTCAAGAATTGGGTGTTGGCTTATATGTTGATCTTGGAAAATATATGGGAGTCCCACTCATTCACTTAAGAGTGAAAAACTCCATCTTCTCTCTTATTATTCAAAAACTAGGAAACAACTATCTTCTTGGAAGGGGAAGTTTTTTAATATGGCCAGTCATGCAACTATCATTAAAGCTATCCTCTCTGCCTTATCTTCATATCAAATACAGACAACTCTTCTCCCATTTGGTATATTAAAGGAGCTTGAAAAAATTAGTAGGCAATTCTTATGGTCCCAGGAAGTTGATTAAAAAAAAAGATGCACCTCATCTATTGGGATAAAATAACCTTAGACAAAAAAACATGGTGGTTTAAGCTTGCAAAATGTTAAGATTAAGAACAAATCGCTTATCATGAAACTATGCTGGGTTCTACTTACAAAACATTCAACCTTATAGTTCAGTGCCTCCTTGCAAAAATATAAATATGGGGAAGACAAAATTCCTTATGTGACTAAAAAATTGTAATAATCTATGACTTGGAGAGCCATCACAACAGTTTGGGATCCTTTTCTCATAGGAGTGGGTCAAAAAATAAATAATGGTATTGATACTAGCTTCTGGTGGGATCTGTGGACGCTTTTAGATGCCCCCTTATCTCTTATGTTTGGCTTAGAAGTATTATCAATGCTAAAGATAGAGTTTGTGATCACCTCAAATCTAATGGTAAATGGAATACTCAAAGATGGAAGTAAATTCTCCTTTATTGGATAATAAACTCTATATCTAAGATAAAGCCTCCCATGATTTGCTTGGAGGAAAACAAATTATGGGATAATCTATGGCATTGGCAGATTCCTTAAAAAGTTAAGTATTTCATGTGGTAGATGAAAATATCATTTCTACTAGGCAAGACATTAAATCTAATTGGCATGTATTAAACTATCCAACTAGATTCTTTTAATAGTTAACCATGATAGAAAAGTTTCAAACCACATTTCCAAAATACTATCATGGTTAAAAGAATTAAACCTGCCTATAAGACTAATCATGATAGAAAAGAGTAAAAATTGAATTCAAAAGGTCTATCATGGTTATAAAAAGGATTTGTCTATCACTTTTAAAAACCTTTTGATTAATCCAAAAGATTAACACGTAGAGGTCCAGGGCACAATGGATACTTATTCTTGATAGTGACTTTATTCAACTATCGATAATCAATGCAAAGCCTCAAGCCACTGTCTTTCTTCTTCACAAATAGAACTGGCAAACCCCAAGGGGATACACTTGATTGGATGGAACCCTATTCTAACAAATCTTCAATTTGTTTCTTTAATTTGGCCAACTCTAAAGGTGACATACGATAGGGAGCCTTAGAGATTGGCTCCGTTTCAAGCGCTAAATCAATTATGAACTCAACCTCTCACTCTATAGGTAATTTAGTCAACTTTTTAGGAACACATCGGGAAACTCTTTAAGTACTTCAATTTGCTCAATACTTGCCTTTGACTCTACCTGAATCGAGAAGAATACCTCAAAGGCCTCACAGCCTTTCCTTATACTCCTCTCTACCTGAGTTGTTGACAACATCAATGGACCTTGAGGAATTTCCTCAATTAACCAGCAAACATTAAATTGCACAACTCTCTTCTTGCATTGCAAGGATACATCATTGGTTGTCAACCAATCTATGCTTACAATCACATCCACACCCCGCATGGGTAGACAAATCAAATCAATAATCATTTCTCGACCTTTACATACAAGCATCAATTCCTCACACACCATAGCAGTTTTCACAAGTATTCATTAATTGACACAACAATTATGCAGCTTAACAGTCTTTCTATTCCTTCTAACGTGTTACCATTAAGTAAAAGCCATCCATACATAAAACTTTATTACTGTTTTCTAGCACAATAGCTCAAACAATAGGCCGTTTACTATTCCAAACAACAAATGTCCAATTTTAACACACTCATCTCAAGAATTAACACTCCCGCAATTGTTTCACATAAAATGTGCTCAAATAGATTTAATTTATCCAATGACATACTGTGTCAATTTAGATACTATTATGATAATACAACTTTCTCTTTAACTCATTATTTCCTTGACTTATTCATTGCTTTGAACACTTCTACACTTCTAAAATCATAACATCATCTTTCGACTATGACTTGCAATAGTTTACAAAAATATAATTCCTTACATTTTCAAAAATATCATCATTTAATAATACTTTCTAACTAAGGTTAAACATTTCTTGAATTATATACACTTAAAAGTCATTCAATTTCTCATTCCTCCACAATTCTTCTAGCATACCATCACAAAATTCATAATTATCTTCTTTAACCATGAGAAAGAGAGCTTGCTCATATGTTAATAAACTTCAATAATAATAATTTCATTGAAGAATGTAGTAAGATATCGTTAATAAAAATAATATATTCACAACATTCCTTATGAAAACTTGGTTAAACCACAAAAACATTTTATACATCATTGCTCATAATCTTATGAGTACTTGTCTTTACTTAGTCCAAAGTCTCAAACCTATAAACAAAACACCTTTACATATGTAATTTGCCAAACAACAAAACATGAGGTATAACCATCACAACTTCCACAAAGGATTTTTCTTTATTAAGGTTACTAAGACCTTATCACATCTTCATTCTCTTCTTCAAGATTCATATTCACTATCAAATTTAATAAGATAACTCTTATACACCACCAAATTGCATCATTTGAAAGTGTAACTACATTAATGATGCGAAACATTTATCGGTTTCATATCCTCTCTCTCCACCTAAGAATGAAACCCCTCAAGAGAGTTTGGTGGGAGTAACAAACAAAACACAACAATAAAGGGAAGTAGGTGTATAATGATCATATATTGCCATACTCTAAATGCAATGCAAATAGGACAAGAAATTCATAAACTCAAGGCTTTGATACCAAATTGAAAAGACCCTTTCTACTAAACAAGATATTAAATCTAATTAGCATGTATTAAACCATCCAGCTAGATTCTTTTAATAATTAACCATGATAGAAAAGTTTCAAACCACATTTCTAAAACACTATTATGGTTAAAAGAATTAAACCTGCATATAAGACTAACCATGATAAAAAAGAGTAAAAACTGAATTCAAAAGATTTATCATGGTTATAAAAAGGATTTGTCTATCACTTTCAAAAACCTTTTGATTAATCCAAAAGATCAACACGTAGAGGTCTAAGGCACATAACCTGCCCACAAACCCACTACAGTAACCCATACATAAGACTAAGGGTACAATCAGAATAAGGGGTAGAAATCTAGTCCACTAGTCCACATACATAACACTGAAATCCTCTCGCAAAGGGTCTAAACAGAAAAGTTTCTAATACAAAATATTGTGGATCCACTAAAACACTAGAGCATGATTAAGAAGAAGTTAACAGTTATCAATACAGTTATCTAAAACAATATCAATGCATATTAAAATATGATGACCCTATGATAGCAATATATAAGCAATACAATTCCAAAAATCAAGAGACATACAAGGCTATTGTCGCCTATGCCTTCGCCTGCTTCCCTTGACCTCTATTCGGATAAAAGGTATCGCTTGAAAAAAATATCAATAATAAAGGGGTGAGACAAGAAGTTCCAGTAACCAAAATCAATTTACAAAATATGCAAGAAAGGATTGAAAGTCAGAGAAGTATGTTTATCATTAGTCATAATAATATCCTCAATAATAAAACAGTACATAATACATTCAATAATTAAAACCATCCCTAGTTATCCATCCTGCTTCTCCTTATATCTTCTGGACGTGGTACAGCCTATCAATGCTAGTATACCCGACTAAAGGTTAGCTAGTCACAACAAAAGAATTGTCCCCTCCATGTCACCACCAATATACCGTAACAGGGAGGTGTCCACCCAAAACACTCAACTCAAATCCAGGCCAGGAATAAGAGAGCCAATAG
>JBAGKO010000005.1:18184480-18202737 GCA_037177275.1 Acacia concinna
GGTACTTGATTACAATGTTGTGGTTGAGCTAGCATGATGTGTTATGAGATGTATGACTCCCTGCTTAAGCCTAGCTGTGTGATTGAGGTTGAGTCATGTGCATTCTCCCTGTACATAGTAGGTGCCACAAAGAGGGCACTAGATGAATAGTAAAGCATGGCATATAGCATAATTGGCATTGCATTATACTGTGACTGGTTGTAGATTCTATATGCTACTAAGGTTTCATAAGAAACCTTACCCTTTCTAAAAAATGCAAGTGAATGTTTAGTTGGAGGCAAAGGCAAGGAAAGGATGTGATCATGTTATATTGTCTCATGTATTGCTTTTGGAAACTGTTTAGATGACTATATATATATACACATGTATCGAGATATTGGGAACTCTGGTTTGTTGTTATATGTTATGGTATAGCCATGATGCTGCCGAAATTGCATGAACTTTGATAGGAAAGAGAAATTGACATGTTATTGTGATTGTGGTCAATTTGCACTTAGTTCATTGTTATTTTTTGTGTAAATTTGGGTTGGCTATATTTTAAGTGGATGATTGAATGTGACCATGAGCTTTAGCATGCTAAAAGAGTTTATTTTTAGCTGCAAAAGGAGTGGTAGATCATATCATTCAAAGAAAGTTAAGCCAAAAATCATGGAAAATGGAAAAATGACCACATGAATAATGCTGTTTGACCATATGAACAGTACATTTTTTAGAGCATCCATGCTTTGATTTCTACTTGGCATTATTTTTCTCTTAAAGAGGAATGGGAGAGCATTATAACGAACTTACAACCACCTCATTCTGATTTTTCTAGAATTAGTTATGATTTTTCAAAGTTAGTCGAAAATAAGGGTTGGGTGAATAGTAACGGAGAAATCAAAATTTTTATTCCTTATTTTCTCACCTTAAAGTCATAAATAATGGTTCCAAGGGCTATAATAGGGTATGATAATGCATTAGAAAGTTGGATGTGACATCTGCAGACAAAACAAATTCTCATGAATGGCTCTGAAGTTGCTAGGATGTACAAGATCTCAGCTTCACTAACTTTGTATCAAAGGTTGCATGGTCATTCCATTAGCCGAAATACTTATTCAACTAGTTCATGTTACCATATCACTTCCTCCGACTCTAGTTTCTTGTGGCATCACATATTAGGACATCCTAATGCCAATACAGTTGCTAATGTACTCAAATCCATAAATGTTCCATTTCCAATACAATACAATACTCTAGATATTTTTGTTATGCTCGTAAAATGGGAAAGAGTCACAAACTTCCATTTTTGCCTTCAAGTATTGTTTACAATAAGCCATTGCAATTGATATCAATGGATGTATGGGGACTTGCCCCACTTACTTCAAACGGATTTGGTTATTACTTAGCATTTGTTGATGCATTTAGCAAATTCACATGGATATATTTGTTGAAACACAAGTCTAATGCATTAGATACTTTCAAAAAATTTAAACTGATGGTTGAAAAGCAATTCGACACCAATATTCTGCAAGTCCAAAGTGATAATGGGGGTGAGTTTACTGCCTTCAAAGTTTTTCTTGAACAATGTGGTATTAAACACATATTTACATGTCCCTACACTTCTAAGCAAATTGGTCTAGTTAAGAGACGTCATATATCAATAGTTGATATGGGCCAAACACTATTAGCAGCTACTAATATGCCATTGTTCTACTAGGGTGATGTATTATTATATGCTGTGTTTCTGCTAAATAGACTGCCAACTATGGTTTTATCAGGCTTGTCACCATTTGAAAAGTTATATGGTGTCATACCTGACTATTCCATTCTAAAGGTATTTGGATATGAATGTTTTCCACTACTGCGTCCTTATCATAACCATAAACTTAGCTTCAGATCATCTCCATGTGTGTTCTTGGGGTATTGTTCTGTTCAAAAAGGATATAAGTGCTTAGACAGGAAGACTGGCAGATTATACATAAGCAAACATGTGGAGTTTAATGTGCTGCATGTTCCTCCTGAGGGTCAATTTAAGACTTGCCGATTATGCTCAAATTCTTATGACAATATTATGAGCTTCAAGCCTCCAGTAGTTCCCAAAAGTCAAACTTCTACTGTGCAAAATAATTCACAACATCAATTGACTAACTCCTCTTCAGTCAAACACTCAACAGCAGCTGATCCAGAGAATAATTCATCAATTCCAGTCACATCTCCTACAATTCGTTCACCTGCTCATAATTAGCATAGCATGATTACAAGAAGCAAAGCTGGTGTTTTTAAACCAAAAATATTTATTGTTGCTGAGGATGTTCAGATTCCAGTTAACATTGCACAAGCCTTGGCAGATCCTAATTGGAAAAATGTTGTCCAAGAAGAATATGATGCTCTTGTAAGGTTTAATACTTAGAATTTAGTACCATGCCCTTCAAATAGGAAAATTATTGGTTGTCGCTGGCTATGCAGGTTAAAAACACATGCTGATGGATCTATTGCTAAATACAAAGGGAGGTTAGTAGCAAAAGGATACATGCAAGAAGCAGGCTCAGATTATCATGAAACTTTCAGTCCAGTTGTCAAGGCTCCCACTATCAGAATTCTCCTCACATTAGCTATATCAAATTCATGGCCATTGCATCAAAACGACTTCAATAATGCATTCTTGAAATGGGACTTAATTGAAGAAGTATTCATGGAACAACCTCCAGGCTTTGTTCATCTTGACTCTGATGGTAAGCCTCTTGTTTGCAAACTAAAAAAAGCCATCTATGGATTAAAACAAGCTCCTCAAGCGTGGTTTCACAAACTTAGCTCTTATCTCTCCTTGGGTTTTGTGGAGTCAAAAATAGATTCTTGCTTGTTTATTCGGAATGATGACACTAGATTGGTTTACATTCTGACCTATGTTGATGATCTGGTCATCACTGGATATAATGAAACATGTATTTAGAACTTGATCAAGATGATGAGTACTGATTTCTCACTTAAGGATCTTGATGAATTGTCACTTTTTCTTGGAATAGAATTTCAGTGCAGTGCAAATAGAGTTCTACTCTCACAGAAGAAATATATTCATAACCTACTTGCAAAAGCTAAGATGTTAGAGGCTCATTCTTTTGCAACTCCAATGGCCACAAATATGTTTTTAGCTCAAAATGACAGTCCTATCTTTCAAGATGCTAACTCTATAGAAGTATCGTAGGCTCGCTTCAGTATATTTGCTACACCAGGCCTGACATTGTCTTCACTGTAAATAAACTAAGTCAATTCATGCATGCACCGACAGAGAAGCAATGGGAGTGTGTGCAACGGCTCCTAAGATACTTAAAATGGCACTAGCACATATAGTTTGCTCATTAAACCAGCTAACCAGTTCACTGTCCAAGCATACTCTGATTCTGATTGGGGAGGACCTTTAGAAAAGAAGAAAAAAAGATGATCAAACTAATCCTACATTACCAGAAAATAAAAGATCTACTAGTGGAAATTGTATATTTCTAGGCTCCACACCTGTCTCATGGATGTCTAGAAAACAACAAGTGGTGTCTATGTCATCTAACGAAGCAAAATACATAGGGGTAGCTGACACTATTACTAAAATAATGTGGATATTATCTCTACTAAAGGAAATGAATATTAAAATTACAAATATGCCTACCATATGGTGTGATAATATTGGGACAATAGCTCTTTGATCAAATCTAGTACTCCATTCCAAGACAAAGCATGTTGAATTAGATGTGCTGTGAACTTTATTAGAGAAAAGGTAGTAGCAGGGCTTGTCACAGTTGCCTATGTACCAGCCGATTATCATATAGCTGATATGCTAACTAAGCCCCAACTAAGTTATGTTCTCTTACTATCAACTAAAGATGAATATCATGTCTGAAGAAGTAAACAGTTCTCAATTTAGTAGGGGGAATATTATATAATTGAATGCAAGTTATTATGACAAATGTAATAAATGTAGTTAGAAAGTGATATACCGTTGTCAAAGTATTACAATCTGTCAAGAGCTCACTATACTTATCAAAAGGATATTGTAATATAAATATATGTACAAAGATCATTACAGAAGCAAGATTTCAATAAGATTTTGTTCAATTCTCTATATATACTGTAACTGGGCGTGGAGGCCAGTAATATTAGGTGTTCCTCTAATCTCAGCAGAAGATCCTGGAGTCTTAGATAATTCTGGCTGTGTTAACTGACACAGATTTTGTACATGTTTCTTAGGCTACCAAAGTCTGCATCTCATACGGCAATTAATTGTACAGGGTTATTTCTATGAGCTTCTAAGTCACAACAACACATACACGCTTTTTGTATTTCCTTTGAATTTCAAGAAACAAAGGAAGGCGAATGAATTGGTTTAGCATATCATTATCAATGGAATGATCTGCTCCCTCTCTGTCTCTCTCAGCCCTTTTGAGATTCTATTTTGCTTGCCTAAGCCGTTCTTTATTTGTTCGCCAAATCGTCAGTCGTGAAGACGCTTCTTTACAACGTTCCTGGTGATGTAACGGGAGGGGCTTTTCTCCATGGCCCTTCTCTCCTTGGCCCTCAATTTGGGGGAGCTCCAAAATATTATTTTGTGTAGTTCTTTTATGATTAGATTCTACATAAAATGAGTGACATTTTGACATATTATAGGCGAAAAACATATCTGTTTTTAATTTTTTATGATTTTTTAAAGATTTGCATATAAAAAATATAGGATTATTTTTTTAATTTAGAGTTTTAACTTTAAAAAATCATAAAGAATTGAAAACAGATCCTTTTTTCGCCCATAATATATCAAAATGTCACACATTTTATGTAGAATCTAGTCATAAAAGAACCACACAAAAAAATATTTTAGAGCTCCCCCAAATTGGGGGATAAAGAGAGGCCAAGGAGAGAAGGACCATGAAGGAAAGCCCCTCCCAATAATGTAACAGGGTGCTGCGGTTTTCATTAGATTGAGCCACTACTATTCATAAAAAGAGACCAAGTTTTGTAATTGTAATTGAAGATTAAATTTAACTTCACATTTAATCTGAATCGGTATAATTGTCTAACCAATTTTTTATGAAATCTCATTTTTTTTAATATTTTACAAACTATAAAAACAAATTTGCAAATCGGAAAAATAATTTCATTAAAATTTATGCAACATTACATGACGTAGACAAATATTTTATCGCCATTGAAAATACTTATTAATATACTGCTATAGCATAAAATTTGTAACAAGTTATATAATACTTGTAGTTCATATACGAATATTTTAAATTTTATATAAATCTTCTCGTCTTTTTAATCTGAACAAAAAATTATAAGAAAATTAATTCTGAAAGCTCGTCTTTTTTAAAAAAGACGCCAATTTTGAAGGGATTAAAAAGTGGGGGAAAAAAATCTTATCGTCTTCGTTCCCATGCTGCAGCTGAGTATCTAGCTCAGCATCCAAGTGATGGTTGAAGATATTCATGGAGCAAATTCTACACAAGTTTAACTCTTTTCAATTAAAAATGGCTCTGGCTGGTACTAAATTCTCAGAATTTCCTCTCAAGACTTCACTTCCACCCACATATCGCTCCTCCGCTCACAGCTGCGTGTCCTTATCATTTCGCATTCTCAGGCCTTCCTCCTCCCTCAGAACTACAGAGCACAGTGGCAGCAGCTATTCTTCCTCTAGGGACAACAGAGACCCCAAGCCCTCCCCAAAATCAAAGTCCCCAACTGCTCCATGGATCACCAAATGGCCCTCTTCTAATCCTCCGACCGAATCACCAAACCGAAAACACAACAGAAAAGTTGCTGAACTGAATGCTAAGGAGCCGGTTGATCAAGTTGAGACTCGCTTTTTTGACAAGGATAAAGGGCAGAATGCGATTGAGAGAATCGTTCTTCGACTGCGGAATCTAGGACTAGGGTCAGATGATGAGGAGGAAGAGAAAATGGAAGCCGGAGGCAGGGATGAGTTGCCGCTTACCGGAGATGAGAGACTGGGTGACTTGTTAAAGCGAGAGTGGGTTCGACCGGATGCTATATTGGCTGAGGATCAACGTGATGAGATGGTCTTGCCGTGGGAGAGAGGTAAGGAGATGGATTCAGCGGAAGACGGAGAGAGGGGGCTGAAGAAAAGGGGGGTGAAGGCACCAACTTTGGCGGAGCTAACTCTTGAGGACGAGGAGCTGCGGCGACTGAGAAGAATGGGAGTGAACGTTAGAGAGAGAATCAGCGTGCCAAAAGCTGGGATTACGCAGGCTGTGCTGGAGAAGATTCATGAGAAGTGGAGGAAGGAGGAGTTGGTGAGGCTCAAGTTTCATGAGGTACTTGCTCGGGATATGAAGACGGCTCATGAGATTGTTGAGGTTTGTTCGTTTACTTGAATTTCTTTCTTCAGTTGATATGAAATTGTTAATACTTCGCCCAGCTTTACATTTTCATCAGTTTAGTTAGCTGCATTGTAAATTTTCATTCCAGTGACTTTGATCTGTTAAGTGAATTTCATGAGTTGAATCTGCTATCCATTCGGAAACCTGTTGCTAGTGGTGTTGCTGTCGATGATGTATTTTGTTCCAAAATCTTGATGCTTCATAGAGCCTCCCATAGGACGCACCGATGTAGAGAGTTGATTGATTTAGATAGACAGGGTACTTATTCTACACTTTTCTTTGTCATAGCCTTTTATTCTAGAAAACAAATGTTTTTTACATGACTTGTATAAGGTTTTTTAGAGATGCATGGCCTTCTTAAGCATGCCAATTTGGATAACCGTCAGTGTGCTGATAAGTTCATGATGACTGGTATTAACTTGTTTAACTGCAACAAAGCCTATAATATCTGCCACGTTCTTCTTTGTAACAAGTTTTGTTTTTCTTATTTGGATGACATTTTCTGATAATCATTGACAAACTATCAGCTCTTTATCGTTCAACTCATCTTAATTTTCAAATGTTATGATTTTAAAGTATTCTTAATGCTTTTTATGATTTTTTTTTTGTTAAAAAAAAAAAGAAGGCTCACCCTCCACTGGCCACAAAATATACATGGTAATAAAGTGTATCGTTAATAGTTCAGCGTAATTAATTTCTTGCCTGGGCTTTGTTTGTCTTGTCAGTATGCTACTGCTGCTAGGTGAGACAATTGTATGGAAGTCTGCTTGTACAATAATTACCCTTAGTGTGCTGTAGAACACATGAACTAACTTTTACTAGTATTGAGCAGCGTCGAACGGGGGGTCTAGTTATATGGAGGTCTGGAAGTGTTATGATGGTGTATTGTGGTAGTCATTATGAAGGACCTACATCTAGGAGTCAAACTAATGGAAGGGAAGTTGAAGACCTTTTTGTGCCAAATATTTCCACAAGCAATCTGTCGCCAACAGAGGATGGCAATTCAACATTGCCTGAGGAAAAGAGTGAGCCAGTACTGAGAAATCATAAACAAGCAGAAAACATGACGGAGGAGGAAGCAGAGTATAACAGCCTGCTTGATGGATTAGGTCCTCGTTTTGTTGAATGGTGGGGCACAGGAATACTTCCTGTTGATGCTGATTTACTTCCTCCTACCGTTCCTGGTTATAAAACACCCTTTAGGCTTCTTCCTACTGGAATGCGTTCTCGACTAACCAATGCAGAGATGACTAATTTAAGGAAAGTTGCCAAATCACTTCCTTGTCATTTTGCGTTAGGTAAGTCTCATCTACTACATTATCTTATTGCGTTTATTTCTCAGTTCCTGATGCAAATCTGTCACTGTACTTAAAAGGGAGAAATAGAAATCATCAAGGTTTGTCATGTGCTATACTTAAGCTTTGGGAAAAAAGCTTGGTTGCAAAGATTGCTGTCAAACGAGGTATCCAGAATACCAACAATAAGTTAATGGCTGAGGAGCTAAAGGTTTGTTCTATGTAATCTCCTGTTACATTGCACTACTTCTGCAACTGGGCTAGAATCAAGCCAAAGGCATTTCATTTTGGGCAAAGTATGAACTGTTGAATTGATGGGCATTATAGGAAAAATTTGTAAACACAACAACTTAAAAATGATTCAATTGTTGTTCCATTAATCGTATTGCCTGGTAAATGATCGAAGGAAAGAAAATGGCCATTGTAATCCGAAAAATTAATCTGCTTTCTCCATGTCCCAGATACCACATGCACTAGCAAAATGGATCATCACTTTTGTAATTATGATGATGAATCGTTATTATTTTGAAGACATTGCTACTCACTATATAATGATATAAACTTCATAACATGAACCAATGGGCCTCTTTTCTTTCTATGCGTGATATACTAAGAACAAAATGCGATCATTAGTTTTAATAAAAGAAAGATGTTTTTATTTTTTGTGGTCCAGAAATTAACAGGAGGGACTTTGCTGCTAAGGAATAAATATTATATAGTAATCTATCGTGGGAAGGACTTTGTTCCTATAAGTGTTGCTGCAGTTTTGGCTGAAAGGGCAGAATTAGCAAAACAGGTACAGGATGTTGAGGAGAAAATGCGTTGTGAAGCTGTTGATGCACTTCCTTCAACATCAACTGCACAAGCAGGATCATTGGCTGAGTTTTATGAGGCTCAGGCACGCTGGGGAAGGGAAATATCTACTGAAGAACGTGAGAAGATGATGGAAGAAGCTGCTAAAGCCAAGAGTGTCAGGCTTGTCAAACAAATTGAACATAAACTAAATATTGTACGTATCTATTTACTTATTTTTATTAAAAAAATAGCTAAATATTTCATGAGGATTGCCAATATATCAATATAAATTTAATAAAATGTATAAAATTCACACCATTTACAAGTCACAAACAATTCAGCTCATTCCTTAGATTTTGCACAGAGAAAATATGTCTAATTACTAATTATTGTATTTATTATAGTGTATTAGACCCTTGAAAAGTGAACTTAACATAAGAAATTATATATGTATGATTTCTTAGGACCTATTGCCTTGATCAATGGGTTTAGGCATGACAAGGGTCCTTTTGATCTTAGAAATGCGTGAACTTGTCTGTTGTAAATAAATCTCTTAAGAAATTACAATATATCAATCCTGATTGGTGCAGATGTAGCATTATTTTTTGTCGTCCGCACAAAGTTTTATTTTCTCTCTTGATATATCTATACTGTTCTTAATGCATGAACAGGCTCAGGCAAAAAAGCTTAGAGCAGAAAAGCTGTTAGCTAAAATAGAAGCATCTATGGTTCCAGCTGGTCCTGATTATGACCAGGAAACAATCACAGATGAAGAGTGTGTGATGTTTCGGCGGGTTGGTCTAAGAATGAAGCCGTACTTGCCACTTGGTGGGTAATTTTCAGCCTGATGAAGATTGTTATTTTGCAACAATTCAGTACTAACATTCTATGATGAACATCTCCAGGGCTACGTGGTGTCTTTGATGGTGTAATTGAGAACATGCATTTGCATTGGAAGCATCGAGAACTTGTGAAATTGATTACCAAACAAAAGACCCTTCCTTTTGTTGAAGACACAGCTAGGTTGCTGGAATATGAAAGTGGTGGAATACTTGTGGCAATAGAAAGAGTTCCCAAAGGATATGCCATTATCTACTATCGTGGAAAGAACTATAAGCGGCCCATCACTGTGAGGCCTAGAAACCTTCTAACAAAGGCAAAGGCATTGAAACGTTCTGTAGCCATGCAACGCCATGAGGTTTCAGTTTTTATGTTCAATTATTAATCTACTTACCTCTTTGATATCTGTGAAATCAGATTTGATCATTTATTATATGTGCAGGCTCTGAGTCGGCATATAACTGAACTGGAGAAAACTATAGAGCAAATGAAAAAAGAACTTGTGAGTTATCTACTTGTCATAACTTATGTCATTGTATGCGCTCTGACTGAAATAATCGTTTGCATTTACCCTAAACCATTTGAAAAGAATGTGAAACTGCCCATCTTAATATCTTTGGTTTTGCATATTTCTTTCTGGGTTAAAGTCATCAATCTATTTTAGTGCTTGCAAACCTTTCTGCCTCCCATGCTGAGGCTACTTTTTCCATCTAGAGGTTGTAATATTTAATTCAAATGCTTTTATTTCTCAATGTCTATATTATCAACCTCCCCAACCCCACCCCTCAAAAGATAAAAGAAAAAGAAACGACTACAACAGAACCTTATAAAAAAAGAAAAAGAAATACTGACATTAAACTCTTTCTTGAATTTCTTTCTATCCATGTAAATGTGAAGGTGGTGTAAAATTATTGGGATAGCGTAGCTCATCATCATTTTTTTTTTTTTTGGCAAGGTCTCTATGTAAAATAGTATTAATTTTATCTTTTTCCCATTCCTCAGGGCATGTCTCAAGATGAGCTTGAAGACAGTTGGAGCTTAGAGGATCATAATCAAATAAACCCCATCTCAGAATTTAACCAAGTAAGATACCTCTCATGCCTTCTCAGGTTATCAATTAGTTCATCCATATATTTTAATTGTTTTTTTCCTTAGTGGTCACTAGCATATACAAATTGCTCAGACTAGTAGTTCAGTTGGTCGTGGTATTCTTTGGTGGTAAGTTCTGGAAGCTGATAAAAAAAAGTGCCTATTATTTAGCATGAGAAGAGGAGGAAGGGGGATAGGATGAGGCATGATGAAATAAATACTTATATATTATGATTACAGTCAATTTTGTTAAATTGTAGTTTTGGCTAACGATTTTATTAAATCATTATTTCCAGAGTGATGATGAAGATTCTGACGACTATAATGATGTTGATTATGATGATGAGGATGACATTGATTGGGAAGATGATGAGAATCCTGAGTCTTGAAGCTTTTAAAACGAATGCCTATCTGCGAAGAAAGGTTATTATGCATCGATTGAAGCTTCCTTAATGGCATCTCTCATTTCCTGCAGCCAACTAGGTATCAGAACTTCTATTTGATCACTTGATTTATAGGTCGATAACAAATATTTTCTGATGCTGCAATTTTGGAGAGATTGACCTACTTAATCCTGTTACTTCCGTATTTTTTTTTGCCACATTTGAGCTTTTGTTTTTTTAAAAGTCAAAATGGGGGCTAAGCTCAATATAGAGAGAGGGTCACAAGGATAGGAACAGGGTCCAATGGCATCTTTAGAAACAAAAGCTCCCACACTATCTGGAGCTTCACAAAGAAAGTAAAGGAAACTATATTGACCCCAATTAAACGAGTTAAAGCATCTGTACTTCTGTTCTCTCCCCTAGGGATATGGAATTATGGATAGCTCTAACTTGCCAACTTCTTTCCATATAGAAGTGAACTTCTGAATCATAGTCATCACATCAGTTTAAACTTTAAAGCTCTATCTTGTGGAATCCCATGTTCTGTGCAAGGTTTAAGCCTGTGAGTACCCCCCCACCCCAAGCCTCTGCCACCAAAATTGAGGCAGGCTCCTAGATTGCAGGTGAATCTTCGAAGCCATAGTCTTGGGAAGTCAGTCATCAAGTATGGCTCATCCATACCCTGCTCAGGGATCCATCAATATTAACCTTGATCCAACCCGCCATAGGTTTCTTCCAACTAACTAACTGATTTCCTACCTTCTGGTTGAGTCTCCTGCAGTTGCCATTTGTGCAAATAAGAAGCAATCTTTGCTCCTCAATATAGCCGATATAGTGCCCTGGGGTCTAGCGAAATTCTCATTGAAGATGTTGAAGTTTTGTCATTTCTAGAACTGATATAAGTGGCTGTTTGCATTTTTGGCAGTTTGTTCACTAGGTCTTTAAGATCAATCAATCCGGTTCAGACAACTTCAAAAAAAATTCTGTTGCGAGATGAGGACCTGTTTTCCTTTTAAAATCTGTAGTATGTCTGGCAATTATGATCTAGTGTTTTTTATGCAGGCAGATTGTGTTTTCTATATCAGTTATTTTTCCTATATATTTACAGGGAAATGGGGAGGCGGATTAACAGCAAAGAATTGATCTTCCCCCGCTTGCACATCATTGTAACTTGAGCAAGACTCCGTCATCACTGATATGCTGGTCCCGGATTTTCCATATCCTATGGTGCTCGATCTTCTGCGGCTCTTTATTAGCTTTTAGTATGCTGGTTGGCTTGTGAGTAACTGTAGACTATATATATATATAAGTAAAATCTCTCGTTGATTGTAAGAGTTCACACCCCTGTATGGAAATCCAATAAATGATGTTCCTTGTTTTCTTTGTTTCATCCAATGCAATGGTTTTGGCCCTTCCTTTATGTTTGGATGTAGAGAAATGAGAGAAAAATAAATATTAGGTTTAAAAACTTCTATAAATAAAGAAGAAATTTATTATTATTAGTTGTCTCCCTTAATTTTTTTTCTCCTTTAATTTTTTCTCAATCTAAACATAGGGCTAATGTACTTTGTTTAAAATTGTAATGGTCGGAATACGTTCTCCATTAGCGTTAAATTGTTGGTGGCGGCAACTTGGACGAACTCGAAAACTGAAATGCCATCGAGAGAGAAATGGCAAGGAAGGTTGACAACACATTTTAAGTTTTTGAATTCTAAAACTGATTCATAATTTCAGAGTTGGTAAGCTGAATAATAAGGGAAAACAAGAGGTATAAGATTAAGCTGGACCGGAATAATAAAGGACAGCATGCAGAAAACGAAAATATAAGATGACGACGAATGGCTCATTGCCTCATGTCACCGAAACATGCAAGACGACACTACAATTTTCTTGTTTGGCATGAGTATGGGTGAACGTGCACATCTGGAATACTCATAACTGGAGTATTTTCCACGGGGGGCATGGTTTTCAGTCTAACTATATTCATTCTTCTGCGATCTGTGTATAGTCCTCGTAATGGTTGCTAACAGATTTCATTTACCATATAACTAGCCATTTGCCTTTCATCACAGCTCTGTAGAAAAAAGGGTTCGCTAAAGAAAATGACATAAGAACATTGTCGAATATAATTGTTATCGATTACATAGAATGATTAATTACGTAGAAAGCATGCGAATGTAGGAACATGACTGTAAATCACAATTTCACTTGATCGTACGTACGTGTTTGCATGACGGGAGATCCAACAGAGAACGATTGCTTTTATTGTACAGACAGGTTAAGTGATCCGTTTCTTGAGATTTTTCTAGGTCAGCACTGAAACATATAAAAGCAAGTGAATGAGGGAGGAGTTTTTACTCCCTAACAGTGATCTGCTGCGTGTACCCTATTTTCACAGTAACTACGTACAGCAACAACTGGGTTGAGTCATTCGAGTGGCCATTAACAAGGGAAGTTTAATTTGCACAATAATGTTAGCTTCATCATCCTTTAAGCAAGCAGCTTAATTTTACCAAATGGAGTCCAGATTGAATGGTTGCTCCTGCTGCTGCTGATGCTGATGCTGATGCTGATGCGGCATATCTTCTAAAACCTTGGACGAGGAAGAAGCTTCGAGTGTGAGATTTGGAGTGAGATGATGAGGAGTCGCCATTAGTTGAGAAACTCCATGAGGCGGCATGTAGGAAGAAGCAAAATGATCCGTCATGGAAATTTCTCTTTGTTGACAATTGCGAAGCTGTAATGCCTTGAGAAGCAATGAATTCACAGAGAGGTTTGGATTGAGCAAACCAGAAGGCCATGGGAGGGACGGGAGAGGGGGAAGGCGATGATCGGATGCAGGTGGTGGCCAGTTCATATTTGATGTAACATGATGGGACAAGGTGGTTGATGAACTTGGAGTAATGGTGTTTAAATTAGGGAGGTCAGTGACGTCGCCGAATTCATTGAGCAAAGAGGTATCATGAGGAGGAGAGTCCGGAGATAGCTGTGAGGATGACGTCGGTTGAGTTTTCTTTGCCGCCGATGAGCTTTTCTGAAATACCCTGCACACCACCCACTCTTCCTATACGCCATAAACCAACATAATCATCATTATATTCTTCACACAAAACATGATTATATCATTCTCAACTATATTTATTCATCTTTAATATAATGCATGCAAGATCATAAGCAATCGTCAGGTTTATATCACTATATAAGACTTCCCCATATATATTATATACGAGTACTTCATTACGCCTCTAAATGCGATAGAAATAAGTAATTACCAGTTGTTTTATATACTAAAAATTTTGAAAATCGATCTGAATATGATATCCGTAATTGAATATAGTTGATAATCCTTTATATTTAAATAGTGTATATATATATATATATATATTATACATCATCAACTTGTGTGTAATCCAAATTAATCTTAGATGATGTAAAATTAAATGTATGAATCCGGCAGATTGATCTTTAAAAGCTTTAATCCAACAATATAATTAATTTTGTAAAAAAAAAAATGCAAATGCCTCACAAGACGCACGCACGTTATATTCAATAATCAAATACTGATATTCACACACACACACACTCTTATAAGACAATGAGAATATATGCACACACTACTCGTTTGAAAGCAGTGATCAGCTCTAAAATAAAAATAATCTGACACATCGTATACATGCCGAAAATTATAATCTATCCATCTATCTATCTATCTCTCTATCTATATATATATATATATATATATATATATATATTATATCTTTGCGATTATTAATTCGGAAAAGACGAAAGTGTAATTAAAGTAAATATTCAGGCGGGAACGTAACGTGAGATATGGAGTGTCATATATAGTATGAATACAGTGAAAATGAAGTATATGAATATAGGAAATAAGTAGGTATATATATATATAGTATGATGGAGGGTATGGGAATAGAATAGATAGAAACCTTGGAAGCCCTAAAGGAGTGATTATTGTGGAGGCGATACTCGTGCATAACCCAGTTGCTTTTCTCTCCCCTGGGAGCTCTTCCCTTGTAAAAGACGAGTGTCTTCTTCATCCCAACCATGATTGCCCCTTCCTTCATTATGTCTTTGTCTTTGCCTGTTGTCTTCCAGTACCCTGCCTCCGTCGCCCTGTTGGTTCTCAGCCCCGTCGGGTACTTCCTGTCCCTCACGCTGAAGAAATACCATTCTTTCTCTCCCATCGTTGCTTTTCCAGGCAGATCCCACGGTTCGTTCTTGTTCAGATCAGCTACTGCTACTGCTTTGCACGTGAAGCTGCTGTCACACACCTTCCGAGTCAGATAATATGTGATCAGCTCTTCGTCTGTCGGATGGAATCTGAACCCAGGTGGTAGCTCTTCCTCCATTATTATTCCCTCCAATCAGCTTACGCAAACACGTACGAGAGCAAATTAAGCTCTTGGATCGTTAAGGTACATCACCAGAATGATGAGCTCCTTTATGCTTTTATAAAGCACCCTTCAACACGAAACCATCCATTTCCTCATATGCTGCTCATATTATACAATAGATTTTTGCTTCCTACAGCTAACCCTTTGACGAACATATATATTGATATATCTATTCTTCAGAACTTCACATTCTTCTCTTTCCCTTAATTTCTAAATAAATGATATAATTCAGGTGGATTTCCAAAGTTGCCATTTGTGTTGTGAGATATTTACCAGTGATCGGCGAGAAAACCAGCGACCTTGACTTTCTATAGCTATTGGGTCATCATCAATATTGATTGGGACGTGAATATTATTATGATTAAATTTTCTTTTTCTGATGGAAGCTATGGCTAGGTAGTGGGAATGAATTATTTGTGCGCACGAGCGAGTTGAGTCTGTGTTGTTAACACTGGTTTTCCAATTTTTCCTGGTCCTGTCCAACCACCTCCACCCATTTCTACCCACCATAACCTCACACGCCAGTCCTGTCAATACCAACATGAACTGTCTTCTTTTTTTATTCATTTTTTTATTGTCATAACCCACCGGCCGGCCTCATCTCTCTCTCCATTGTGCCTTGTTTCTGCTCATCCTATGTTTACCATGCATGGCAGTTATATCAGTCATTCATATTAGTTAAACGCGCGAGATTATTTTCATATATGCATGTATGCACATTGATCATATATATATATATATATGCACGTATAGTACACTAATTAAATTAACTGGTTAATTGTAGGTTTAACAAATATATGATGGTTGAATAAATTGAAGGAGGCATGAAAGAAGAATAAATATAGAGGACAGTAACAGAGAAGGAAGGAGGAAGACTAAAATATATATATATAATGTAGGTTGACGGTGAAAATGGCTGCATGAAATTAAGTTTTAAAAAGTCTGATATCTCATTTTGTAATGTAGACGCCTGCGAATAATATTACTACGAGTGGTTAAAATGGTCACCAACCCCCAAGACTGTGTGGGTGTGAGGTAAGCATGTGTGTTGGACCTTTTCTTGGTTCCTTAATTTTGCCTATACTCTTCCACATGTGTCGCAAAATGTCAATCCTAACAAGAACTTTTGTGAACACACGTATCTATCCCCATATATCTCCATGCTTAACTTCCTGAATTCTCACCAGTGTTTCTAGAAGGCCCATCTTCATAGATATATATGTGTGTGTGCGCGCGCGCCTCTCTCCATGCTTATCATCAGAGCTAACTCCAACAACATCTGAATTGATTTACAGCCATTTTAATTAATTAACTAGTGGTGCAAGTTATTAAATACGACAGTCAAGTTAAGGAGTTAAGTATCAAATCAATTGCTGTCTTATATATAAATATATATATATCATCTCTTGTTTTTAAAGGTAGCTATAATCTGTCCTAATTCCTAGCTCACTCAATATGTGTGATCTCCTCATCCTTATCCCACCTGGTTTCTATCTCCCACATGCCCGTTAATGTCTCTGAATTCCCCATCTCGTTGCTTTACATAATAACTATATATATATACGCATTGAGTCCACGGATTATACTAGTTGCTGATATTATTCGAGTCAACTGATATTTCATCAGTTTATTTAAAAAGTATGGGTAGAATAGAATAAAACATGTTGTTAGGTTCATAGCATCATCAATCGATCGTGATTTAATGTGTTCCTCTGGATATGAAAGAGCCAAGAAGAAAATGATTGAGCCGAAGTAATTTGACGGCACTCACAATCCATTATTGGGGAATTCGTGATACAGAATGAATTGTTGGAATGCAATTTTTAGTACTTAAATGCAATTCTGCCCAAAAATCAATTTTTTTTAGAAAATAAATAAATAAATAAATTTCCCATAGGGAATGGGCTATGCGTTATGGAAGCTATAGTTGGCGTGGGCACGATTGATGAATGACACTGGGCCATTAGGATTGGGCCCGTGTTTATGTAGGTGAGCGTCAAGTCCAACAAGAATGGGTTTGAAGGCCGAGGGCGAGGAGGAAAGAAGGGCCCACCAGTTTGAAAGGATGGAGATGTGAATGTGATGTGAGTGGCCTGACATTGATGGACATGAGGGCGTGGGTTGGGAGGGAGGGAATGAGTAAAAAACAAAACTAAAAATGGGATTGATTAGTGATATTGAAGAGTTTGAGGGGTGAAATTGAAATTGAAATTGATGTTGACGACGTGGGCCCTATCTATCACCCTCTTTCCTCTGACATATTCTCTCCTCCTTTTCTTAATTTGTTCCCTTCTTCATTCCCTTTTCCAGCATATTCATATTCATATTCATATTCATATTCTTCTCTCTGTCTTTCTTTCTTTCTTTCTTTCACTCACTCCTACATGACCATAAATAATACTACTACAGTATGAATTATTATACAGTAGTATTATCATCCTCAATAGTAGTCAATACCTCTCTCTCCCACTCACTTCCCTATACAGATGGATGCAGCTTTGACTTTTGTACTCCTCCCTCCATCCATTTCCCTTATTTTTGCACCACACGGTAGATGCCACTTCTCATTCCACCCCACACACACACACACACACAGATAAACAGACAGACAGACGTAGCTGGCTAGGTACGCCCCCGCGTGTGTGTGTGTATGTTTGATTTCACTTCACCCAAACATGGGATAACAGTTAACAGTTAACAGTTAACAGTTAAATAAACTCCTCTCATCCCATCCTACCCATATAGCAAGTATAGAATACTCCTCTTGGTTAGTACTATAGTACTAGTTCACTACTCTTTTATGGTCTGTTTGGTATGAGGGGAGGGGAGGGGAATTTGGGAATTTTGCTCACCTCCTCTTATTTGGATAACAAAAATTTTTAGAAGGGGAGGGGAAATTTCTTAACCCTCCCCTTCAAAATTGGAGGGATTTGGGTGGAAAGGCTAATATTTCACCCTATGTTGACCAATATGTCCATATTATTTTCAAATAGTATGAATATAGTTATAATAATATTTATATATTAAACAAAAAATAATTATATTTATTTAATTTTAATAATTACAAAACTAAAATCCCTC
>JBAGKO010000005.1:18208490-18220469 GCA_037177275.1 Acacia concinna
TATAGGAAAAATTATTTTCAAAATTACTTTATACATGCAAACCTCAAAAATAGGCTTTAAGCCTAACTCTTCATACTGACTTTTAGGTTTTTCCCTGATTCAGAGTCCTATCTTCCAAAAATCATAACTCTCTTTCTAGACATCCATTTGATACATTCTTAGACTCATTTTAAACCTTAGGATATCTTCTAATAGTTTACTAAATTTAATAAGAAACGAAATTGGTTTGCTCTGTTAAAATATCTTATGCAATTCACGAGTCAGAATTCATCCTGATAGTGTCTCACTAACTTGTAAAATTCATAACTTAGTCTACAAAACTCCAAATGACATGATTCCAAGTTTATTTTAAATTTCAATATGTCTAATAATTCCTCATAAAATTTCATAGCTATCCAAGGTCATTTTCATATGTTTATAAATACTTTACTTTCAGTGATCAGGTTTTCTTCCAGAATTCAACCCTTAACTTCTAAAAATCATATCTCCTAATCTATAAATTCAATTTGCATAAAATAGGACTTGTTTTAAATCTTGACATTCCTCTATATTACTGCCAATTTTCATATGCATTGAGGTTCTTTTGCCCTGTTAAAACCTGACTCAAAAATGATAGCTTTACTGAACCAAAAGTAAAATTCCAAACTGCACCATTTATATTTTTACAAGTTTCAACATCCGGACAATAGACACATAAACATGCATTAATATGATATACTCTATCTCTCTCTCCTTACTCACTATCCGATACAACTATATACATATATCTCTGTTTTCTTTTCCAGAAATCATCACCCAAAGTTTAGCGCATATATATATATTCTGATTCAGAATGCAACTTCAAAACTAAAACTCATTCTCTCATCATTCGACACACACATCTGCATAATCATCCATCATTTGCTCTGTTTCTTTTACTCATTGTAGAACCGAAACATGCATGCATCATCTTAGAATTCAACCTTAATCGACATGCATTCAGTTATAAATAGAAATGTAGAAGATGCAAGGGATTGAAGCTCACCTTCTTTGGTTTCCAATAGTAACCGGAATGAAAGAATGTAGAAGGAGAAATTGCAAAACCGAGATTCTCTATTCTCTTGCTCACGATTGCGGCATTTTGATCTCTATTTCGTAATGCTTCGCTGAACTGAAATGAGAATGGGATGAGGAAGAGTGATTTTGTTGCTCTCTCTTTCACGTGATTACTCCCTTGGTTTCTAAGCAGAAAAATGCAATGGAATGGCAGAACCGAGACACTCTCAGTTTCCCTCTCTCATTTGCAGCAGAAAGAAATGGAATAGCTAACTGAACAATGAAGAATTCTGTGGATCTCTTCCTTCTCTCTATCTCACACGCTACTTCACCCATGACTGAAGTGAAAGAATTGCAAAAATGGAAGATGATCGAATGAATTGATGCCTCTCTTACCAACTACAGACCGAAATAATCTCCTTGCTCTCACGGTTTCCCACTGCCTCTCAGCGAATATCAAATGCAAAATGGAAGAGCTTGGCATTTTGTCTTGCAGCCGTGGTTTTACGCATGGGGAGAAAAGAAAAGAATAGTTGAATGGAAGACATGCATTCAAAAGTTGTCCATAATATGTCATGCGTGGAAGAGATGGGTAGATGAAACACATGCATGCCTCACACTTGTCATAGATGTCCATGTGGCATTTTACGTGTGGAAGAAAAGTTAGGAAAAATACAAATGGGTGTTTTAATATATGAGGGATAAAATTATACATTGGGCCCTCCCAATGTTTCCCTCAATTCCTAACTTAGTCCCTCTTTTATTATCTAAATTAATTAAAATAATTCGTATATTAAACCTTAACATTTTTTATTGATCTTATATGTCCAATTGTTTCCTTAATTCCTCAAATAATTCCTCATAAAATTTTAGATCAAAATAAATCTCTAAATATTTTCCTTTGAAGTATCTCAAGGAATTTTGCCTTTCATTCCAAAAGATAATTTCCAAACTATTTGGAAAATCAAACTTTTCCTTTAATTTTCCCTCAAAATAAACATGAAATCATAAAATCATAAAATAATTTCTCAAAATTTGGGATATTGCAATGTTTTTGTGGCCATTCCTGATACTAATAACGAAATGGTGGAGCAGGTCAAAGTACAGGTGCTTGTACTAGTAGTTCATAAACTTCGTATACCAAGACACTATCAAGACTATCATAAGATTCTAAGAACAACGACGGAGTAGATCGAGGAAAGAACGGAGTAGACTCATGAAAGGTAATATCAGTAGACATAAGATAACGATAAAGATCAAGAGAGTAACATCGATAACCCTTATGAAACCTAGAATAACCAAGAAATACACATTTTAGTGATTTAGGATCAAGCTTTGTGACTGTTGGACAAACATCATGAACAAAACAGACACACTCAAAGATTTTCAAATCAATAGGAAATAGTGGATTTGAAGGAAACAGAGTTGTATATGGAATGTCTCTACTAAGCACGAGGGTGGACATACGATTGATGAGAAAACAAGCAGTAGACACAGCATCTACCCAAAAAGAATTAGGAACATTCATTTGAAACATGAGAGCTCGAGCAACTTCTAATAAGTGTCGGTTCTTTCTTTCTGCAACACCGTTTTGAGCTGGTGTATCAGGACAAGAAGTCTGGTAAATCATGTCATTTTGTTGTATAGAGGTTTGGAATTGAGCAGAAAGATTGGCATTATCACTTCGTAAGATTTTGACAAAAACACCAAATTGAGTCTTAATTTCAACACAAAAATTGCAAAAGATCGAAAACAACTCTAAACGATTTTTCATTAAATATAACCAGGTGGTTTAAGAAAAGTCATCGACAAAGGTAACAAAGTACTTGAAACCAGTTTTGGACGCAATGTGATAAGGACCCCAAACATCATAATGGACTAAATCAAAAGGAGACATAGCCCGTTTATTGATACGAGGTGTCAGATGAACTCGATGGTGTTTAGCAAATTAACATGACTCACACTCTAAAGAAGACAAACTCGACAACTAAGGAAACAATCTCTTCAACGAAGACAAAGACATATGACCAAAACGAAAATGAAGATCAAAAGCAGAAGAACTACCAGCACAAGCAACTGAACACAACACCCGATCTTCTTGGAAGTAGTGGCCACCAGATTCATAACCCCTACCAATAATATGCTTCATAGTGAGATCATGTATTAAGCAATGATCAGGAAAGAATGAGATAGAACAATTTCATTGGCGGGGAAGTTTGCTTGGAGATACAAGATTAAAGACAATGTCAGGAACATTTAGTACAGAAGACAAAGAAATAGATGGTGTGATGTCAACAATGCCAGAACCAAGGATACGAGAAGAGGAACCATTAGCAATTGTTATGAAAGAGGGGTTGGCATATGGTACAAATGTGGAGAACAAATTAGGGTTACCTGTCATATGATCAGTAGCGTCATAATCGATGATCCACTTCGTGGAGGAAAGTACAAGATTACATGTGGCAAGTGAACTGGGAGTGGCATTGTCAGAAGTGTCAAATGCTTGTGCTATATGAGCAAATCCCCTATACCTCTGCTCAGTATGCTCAATAATTTTATTCATAATAGGTACAACCTTAGTGGCAATCTTAGTCTTAAAATCTTCCATAGATAATCCCAAAATTCAGAATATTCCAAGTAAATCTCAAACAAATCAAACGTGAAATTAGAGAGAGAAATAAATCTAAATAAATCAAACCCTCATTAAATCTAAAATAACTTCAGTGAGTCTTAAATAATAAGAAAAAAACTCAGAATCTGATTAAAGTCACAAGCGATGATGAAATACTGAAAATGACAGTAAGATCACACCACATAGAGATACCTAAATAGCCCAAAAAATTCTAAATAATCCACATAGATGGCAAAATAATCTTTAGGATAAAATCATAAATTCATAAAGACCTTGGATAGGAAAACAGATATGGACAAAAGTATCCAAACGGCAAATGGTGGAATTATGGAACACCACTCCTGACCGTAAAAGAGAAGTCAGACACAATGCCACAAGTTGCGGTGGAAACACCTCACACTCTCTATTTCTACGGCGGAAACACCTCACTCTCTCTCTCACTCTCTATTTCTACGGCGGAAACACCTCGCTCTCTCTCTCACTCTCTGTTTCTGCAGACACACTCTCGTACTTTCTCCAAAATACCCAAAAAAATTGGGACCCTAAATTCTAAAAGGTTCTGATGCCATGTTATTTGAGAGAATTGAAAAGTTGTATTTCATTTATACAATTGTTAGGTTTATATAGAAGATAGATAATGCATAGAATTAATTATATATGTGTTTATAATCAATCCTAATTAATGCATGAATCAATCCTAATTAATATAAGAATATTTCCATATTTACAACATTAATGATCTATTTAATATTTTTGCTAAATCTAAAGAAAAAGTTTAAGCAATAATTTTTTATTTTAAAAATATTATCAACTTATTAAAAATTTGAGTACTTTTTTTAATAAAAATATGTTTAATGAAATATATCTTAGTCAAAATAAAATATATTAATTACATCATAAGTAAAATTATTAAATAAATGAGGTTAAATATTTTAATTTATTAAAATAAAAAATTTAAAATTATGAAATATGAAAATATATAAGAATTTATTTTAATTTTTGTATAAAGATATGCAATTAAATAGCTATTAATTAATATTTATATTTATAAGGGATAATTTAGTCAAAATTATAGGTCAATGTTTTGATTTTGCGGTCAACTGATGGTTTGGTTGGATAGAAGTTGAATCTTAAAACTAGATGGGAAGTTTCTACAACCTATATTTTAGTTTTACAGGAGATTTATATGAATTTTTAAAATAGAAGGGAAGCCTTTATAATTTAGACTAAATAAAAGGGAAGCTGATGTATGTTACTCTTAGAATTTACAGTAAGAAACAATCTTTTTGGCATCATTTAAGAAACAATCAAATCATTCATAACCATGTCAATCAAATATGAAAAAAAATATAAATTACGAAAATTAGGAAATATTTTAAAATTTAAAATATTCATTAATACTGGATATTTATTTATTAGTGGAATCTGAACCGACCGCCCGACCGCTTTGACTAAACCTGTAGTCGATGTTGTCCAGAAATGCAGAATATCCTTGAGTCGTCGAGTGTTTCATTGCTTACTTGATGCGTTAGGCATACTTGAGGCCTGGGTGGTTGATGAGATCGTCGGCCGATGGCTTCCTCAATTAGTCCAAATCTTATTTCCTTCGTTGGTATAGGAAATCGACCCTCTACTTCTCCGTCTTTCTCATGCTGTAATCAAATACAAAATGAGGTTCCTACCGTGGGTTCAGTACTTGTGAGAGCGCCCCCCCGGAAAAATCTTCCAAGAACAGGCCTTTCTATTACGTTATACCGCTGGACTAGTCGTTTACTTACAAACTGTAACAGCGATGCCAATAGCAGCGATGAGAAGAAGGGAGGCGTATCGAATTCCAATTACATTGTGCCGCGGGACGGGTCATTTCCTATCTCGAAGTCACCCCATAAAACTCGTCGACCTCTCGCAGAGATTCTAAGCGACCTCAATAAAAAAATTCCCGATAATATCGTCAAAGCTCATGTCCATGGTCATCCCCCGGCTGGCACCCCCCATATCCCCTGGTTGTGTTACTGTGATATGTTTTGGTATTTAGTCAATTTATTCTGTTTTCCATTTTATTTTCCTCCCAGAATTATTTTTAACGTACAGCCAGACAGTGACCATCTTATGTTGTCCAAAAGTTGTGTAGAAGATAGATAGTTAAAAAAAAAAATGCTAGGCACAGAGTGAATATACTAGTACTACAACAATATAACCTTAATCCTATTTGATGGGATGAAGATTCAGCTCTGTCAAAAACCAATTGATAATCTCTAGATAAATTGTTAACTAAGAGATCTTATTCTCTTTAGTGCAATGAACTCCTTTGTATATGTCTAAACTACTTCAGACAATTTTTAGATAGATAGTGAATGTGAATATATTGCTCCAAAAAATTCCATTCTAGTCACACTAATAGTGAAAAATCCGCTTACTCCCTATATGATGCATTATCGAGTTAATAACCTGTCTTTCTTTCTGTTGATCTTGTTATGTTTGGTTGTTAGGTCTCTTGCCATCAGGATAATGACCTTCTACGCCCCAGGTGCATGGGATTATCCTTTCTTTTTGTTCATGCTTTACTTGTTCATTATTTCTTAGATAGTGCGTGGGAATCTAGGAAAATGTGCTTCCTTGATCAAGTGGATGTCAAAATTTGGACACTCATTTGGATAAGTGGATATTATATCCCAAAAGCTCTTTCATGATGTCAAAATGAGTGTTGGTTTTTCCCCCTTGTGTTTTTAAATCTGTTGTTGAATGATAAGGGTTTCTTGCCTGCTTTCCACTAGAAATCAGAATTTTTATTTTTTCCATTGCCTCTACATAATTACTTTTTGATTTTATAACACATTTAGTGGAAGTGCAGCAAGATCTGAACTTGGTGCTGCTTTTTATGTTATTGGCAATCTCGCTTGATAGCCCTTTAATAGCGTAGTCGACTTGATTGAAAAGATGATGATTTATATTCGAACTAAACCGTGCTTCCTATGTTTGCAAGGTTACGTTGTTGAGTTCTTTGGGGTTCAAGTCTTTTTCTTCGTGTTTTTAGAGGGCAATCTATCTTAAATTGATACATTTTATCTTGCTTGATGGAACCACTTAATTAGACATGATGTTTCTCATAACTCATGTTGAAACCCTTGCAGGATGGAAAGGAAAAATACGTAATGTCATGTTGTCTGACGACGGGAGTGTGACTTTGGTATACCGTATTACTGTGTATGGATCTGATGGAATGGTGGGTTTCCGCCCTTTTCGTGTACTATTTTTTAATTTTGAATCTTCACTTGATGGCATGCTACAATGTTACACCCTTCAACTTTGCCCATTTGAACATTATTTTCCTTCTCTCAATCAATAGCAATCAACCTACATTAAGCTCGATTTATGTCCTGTGTCTTTCAAGGTTACCAAAAGCATTATCCTTGTGGGAAGTGATGTGACGCTAAACAAGGTGGAATCAGATGATTGAGTTTGAGTTTGAGTTTGAGGAGCATTAGATCCATCATTTAGTTTTATAAATGAAGTTATGCTTGATAACCTGAGACATTCATAGTTGATTGAAGTTATCAAGCTGTCTCAAAACCCTTATTGTGCATATTTGGGAGTCTGTATAGAGACACTCAACCAGACTTTACTCAAATCCTACAAATTTGTCAAACAGAATCCCAAACACGCAGTCTCTTGAATTATAAAATAATGTGACAACTTCACACACATGTCAGATTACCCAATACACAGAATGCTACTATTAGAGGTCTCTTTGAGTTGTAAATGGTGAAGGATTAATAATTTTGAGTTAATTACTAGTCTTTAAAGAATAATGATATCTGAATTAGTTGAAGGGATGGTTGACATGTTCTCAGAATTGTCAAAAATATAGTAGGAATTGCATATTTTGTTGTTGATAATTATAGAAGTTGCATTTCTTCATTTGAGTAATTATTATGTTTTTAAATTTGATTGAATGGTTGAACTGTACAAATTACTTAAATTGCTTGAATTGGCCTTGGTTCATTTAATGCATAATCATAAGTCATGCGAAACCTGAATCATTCCAAGGATGTTTCAATCCTTTTCATGGACATCAATACTGGCTTTTGTGGTGTTGTTCAGGTTGAATGTGGGGTTAGGTTAACATGTATTTTTTAACATAACAGTTGGCATGTGATATGCTTTGCGGAAAATACAGAGTAACGTTGGATTATTTATTATTTTTCACTTTTGGTCTACAAGTGAAATGTGAATGATATGAAGTTTATTTTTATATATGAACAGACGCATCGTGAGTCAACCGGGACAGTGTACCCTTACAACCCTCTTGGAGATTCAGTAACAAAAGTAGCTGAGAAATTAGCTTTTTGCAAAGCTTGTGCTTGAATTGGTCTTGGCTTGTATTTATATCATGAAGGTTAACCCTACGTACGGATTGAAAGAAAATTAGGGAGAAGAATAATGGAAAGGAAAACTCTCAAAAATGGTAATTTTGTACTATTTTGGGAAATTTCCGTAGTATTACATTCTCCTTATTTTTCCTTCACTTTTTCCTCCCTCCAAACATAGGCTTGGCCGGACAATTTACCTTTGAAAAATTTACTTATATTTGGAAGGTTAAAATATTAAGGTTGCTGCAAAAGTTATCCATATGACTAAATGTAAGTAGAAAGCAAGGGTTGTGCATCAAATACTCATCACTTGCATATGGTAACTAGCGGAATGTAGACGCCACTTGTATTTTTTTATGCCCGATGTTTACATGAAATCGATTATTGTTACTTAAGCATCTTTCTGAGTCCTCCTCCTCCTCTTTAAGTTTTACGCGGCTTAATTTTTTTGTTGTTGATATTATTATCAATTATTGGTTAAGGTTTGTGGTTTCTCCTTCTAACACAAGTGTCTTTTTCAAGAGTCAAACTCGAGATCTAGATACAAGTCTAGTGGAGTCTTACACTATTATACCTAATGTGGCTTAAATTTGATGTGGAAAGACAATGACTATTGGAGAACAATTACATCAAATGAAGTTCCTTTTGATGTTGCAGGCACAATAATTTTTCAAACATTATTAATATCAAGTACTTTAGAAAATGCCTTACTTCACGGTAGGGGTGAGCTTTTTATTTTTGGGGAAATTGCGATTTTGTCCCAAGGAAAGAAATATATGATCAAACGGTCAAATGAAATCGCATAATTGCAATAAAGTCTTATAGAATTGTCAATGATGCTCAAGGAATTGTTAATGACAACTCATGGAAGCCCATGTCTCAGAGTTGTCAATGAGACTTTATTGCAATTACGCGATTTTACAAGATTGTTTGATTTTATATTCTCTTCTTTGGGACCAAATCACAATTTTTCCTTTGTTGTTTTTTGGTGTAGTTTTCAGTACAAACAAAATAACAGAAAAACAGAAGAAAGTTAATTCTGATCATAGATCGGAAACTTATTCACCAAATTAAACTGAATTAACTAGAATTATTTTAGTTTACTTGATTACAGAATTGGCTAAATTTTTTATTTATCATCTACAAATTAGAATATATAATGAATAAGGTGGGGAAAATATACATATGAATAAATTTTAGGGAAAATTACATAAAGCCCCGAGCAAGGTAATATACGTCAAATAGGTTTCGAGATAAGAAAATATTACTGTCAGGTCCCCGTTAACAACCCCAGAGTTGTTAATAGTGCTATGGGGTTGTCATTGACAACTCAATGAGACCTCATAGTAATTTTTTCTTATCTCAGGATACGTATATTCTTTTGCTCAAGACCTCTATATAATTTTCTTTAAATTTTATAAAGAGTGAGAGACCCAACCACGTATCCCACCTCTGCGAATTCCCTGGAGATACATCAGACAACGTGGCCTTCAACGTATCCCACTTGGCTAATTTAGTTGTTTACAGAGGCCGTTAACAAATTAACATTAAAAAAAATTATTTATAACTCAACATTAATTGATAACGCAAAACTACAAATATTATTTTAAGGCTGCTCTATGGACACTCTGTAGCTACTTAATTGAAAATCTTGAAATTATCCCAAGGTACTCCATATTCTCTTTTTAAATTCACATTCCTTTATAATAATAATTTATGTGTAATTTCCTTTATTTATAGATGTTTCACAATTATAAATTTATAAACTAAGTTTATAACCTAAGTCATGATATATATATAGTATCTATATACCACCTATGTGTTTATATTCAGATAAATTCTTATGTGAACGTGGTTTATTACATCATTTGTCGTCTAACTAATTAAAATATACTCCCTTCATCCCAAATTATAAGAGACAATTGCCACCATTTTTTTGTCCCAATATATAAGAAACATTTGAAGAATGTCTTGTGTTTTGGTTCTTTTTTTTTTTTTTCAGTTTTGGCTTTATTTATTAATTCTTGTGTTGACTATAAAAATTATCATTCCCTATGAGAAAAGAGGGGGTAGGGGAGAGAGAGTGGTGGACTTTAATAAGGATATTATTTCTCTTATGCCATATCTTTTCATTAATAAGGGTATTTTAGTAAAAAAAAGTAAAATTTTTATATACTTATTGTTCTTAATCGCCAATTCAAACCAATAAATTTGGTTAAACGTCTTTTATAATTAAGAATGGAGGGAGCAACAATTTATGAGCTGATTTGACACCTCTAAAATATTAGCTGGTATTTTAATAAGATTAAAAGATTTCATAAGATTTACCTTTTCATTACTTGTGAAATCTTAACTAAGGTATTTATTTTTTCAAGAAAAATAAATAATGCAAATTATGCTAACAACCAATTAGGATTAATATTAGTTAAGTTGTCATTTTTTAATTGGTTCAACCATAAATGGCGTGTGAACCAGGTTCCACAAGAATATCTCATATATTCAAGGTAAAGGTGCCAAATAATTTTTATGAGCTTGAGGTATCTTAATTGAAGAGCAAGTTTCATTCTTAAATTCAAGGGACCCAAATTTTAAATAAATATATATATTTATGTGTGTATATATATATGTATGTATATGTATCCTCATATTCGTTTTCGGGCAACAAAAAAAAATAGTTATCCTTACATTCGTTTGATCATAAGGTAATTAAGTCTCTATTTACATTAAGTATTCAAGAAGCATGGATTTTAAATAAATACTTGAAAGGTCTAAGAGCTCTAACAACCGCAGTGGTGTGGCGCAAAATATAGAAAGTCTTTTTTTAAGAGGAAATATATTTTCATAATATAAACCAACCATAACAGATATATCTAACATACAAGCTAGTACAGATAAAAAGCATAAGAGACAATATACGTAAAAGGCCAAACCCTAAATCACAAAACCATACGCCCAATTAACACCATAATTACAAATCTAACCCTAGCTCAAAGAAATAGAAAAGAAACACAAAGAACCACCGATAACTATGCCAGAAGTAAGAGACGGGGGTTCAAAGAACAATCTCATTGGTCTCATCCTTTTTTATCTACTATATATCCGCTATGAGAATGGAGATACATTTTCCAAGCAACTGCTGCCACAAGGAGAGAAGACCCAACATCAGCAGGGGCAACAAAACAGCTCCCAAAACTTCGACACCACTGCCAGAAGCATCCCAACCCAGATTCGCCAAATCTGTGAGGATCATCCAAAAAAACAAAAACAACATACCCAGATCGTACAAGATGAAGAAAGAGACCCTACTGGATCTAAAGCAATATGGAGAGAAGAAACAACCTAAAAAGGTTCTTCATATCTACAATCTTTCACCCTCCCCTTTGGTGTCACTTTCTTGATGTCCATCCCCCACATCACCGCCATCTTGCTCCCCATCATCGATCTAAGCCGTCTTCCCCTAATCACTACCCCACATATTAGAACGACCATGAACATCTCTAAAAAAAAAAGAAAAATATATACATTCTAGAAAAGCATAAACCCTAGCTGAACATCTTCCCATCCGACATATGCCGCAGAGAGAGACACGGGAGCCCTTCACACAGGAGGAACTGAAATCTCACTTAGGAGAAACGAAAACCTACGAGAGGAGGAGAGAGAAAACCATGTGTATAGAGAGTCTCATTTAAGAGAATTAACACACCTAGGGGTGTTCATGAAGCTCAGAAGCCCAGTATGTCCGCCCAAACCCGTCTAAAAATTGCCCAGCCCAGCCCAAAAATAATATGCCCAAAAAAAATTGGGCACAATCGGGCTGGGTATTTTTGCGGGCAGGGCTGGACATCGGGCAAGATATGTTGCCCAGCCCAGTATATATATAATTTATGTAATTTTTTATATAATTAGATTAATTATATTATATGCAAATATAATATATTTTTT
>JBAGKO010000005.1:18220569-18235085 GCA_037177275.1 Acacia concinna
GAATATTAATTCAAAAGCTTTCTTAGATAAGTTGGAGTCTAAGAGGATTTTAATTATGAGATGGTTAGGGGTGACATGGATTATCCTAATCCTACCACGTGTATTGTAATCTTCCACACTGTACAACCTATCAAACACAGGCCCCTGTTGTTGACACGTCCCCACTACTTAAGCCGGGGCAGTTGGGTTGCATCTCTCCTTAGATGTGCCCACTGAACTACCTAGACCTGACAGTTAAACTGCATCTACCTAAACCTAATCTGGCAAAAAATTATGAAAATATTCAAAAATTCATAATAAATTCTTTAGACCTCAAAACATCGTTATGCTTAAGTCATGCTGTTTTGGATGCCTTCTACTATTTTTTGGGATTTTATGAGAATTTTTTAAGCTATTGAAATTTTGCAGAAATTTTCCTCTTTACAAAAAAAATGTATTGAGTTGTTTTCCTCTTGGACCTATGGCTACTTTTTACACTTTTGATATAAGTTAATGGCTATTTTTGCATCAAAAAATGTCAACTTTTACGGAGACTAACGGTGTTAACGACTATGGTTATTTTTGCTCCTTTTTCAAAAGTGAAAGGTTACTTTTGATATAAAAAATTGTTGAAAATTATTTAAAAACCTTAACCTATTATTAACTATTAACGTCATTTATCTAACCTAATACTGGACTTTCGAGGAAAACAAAATTGGGCCTATGCCAATATTGGCCCATTTTGTGAAATCCTGCCCACTTTAATTTATACACACATGCCCACATGCCTTCTCGTCGTTATTCCATTTTAACACACACACACCCAAAAAAAAAAAAAACACACTAAACTAAACTGAAAATATACCAAAAAAAAATAAGGAAGGTTTATAGGGGTGTTTGTTTTCACTTCTCAAACTGAGGTTTGTGTTAGTCGAGACAAAATTCCTCTTATATATTTACTTCAGAATCTGTAAAAGCTATTTTTAAAAACCAATCCAAACGGACTCTTAAGTATAAAGAAAAGAGTTAGTTTTACGCAACATGATGAATTAGAATTTGATTTTCTGATGAAGTAAATGTTCGCGTTCAATATCTGAAAATGTGTTGAAGATCGAAAGAGTAAGACAACCATATCCTGAGAAGTTTTCAAGAAAAGTCCACACTGTGACTATCATTATACTTCCACCTGGAGATGAGGACGTGTATAAACCTCACCTATCATCATTTTGAATCATCAACTTTCTTCTGGGCTGGTATCTTTCTTTTGAAGGTCAATCTGGAGGATGTGCAATTATATTTCTAGACAAAACATGTATGATTCAGAATGGACCAACATATATAATTAAACACAGCTACTCATCATGGAATTATGTTCAAATTCTTTTCATACCTACAACCATTAGCTCAAAGTCTTTTCCATAAAACTACTATATCTCCGCTGCTGCTCTTCATTATAATTAATAAATTTCCCCTTATGAAAAAAATTAAGAAAGAAAGAAATAAACTGAAAAATAATGTCCCACTTCTGAATTAAAGCGAGCACCTATATGAATTTGAAAACAGCCTTGGCATCAGTTATATGAGTGGTGGTACCTGTATGTGACCCACACACACCAATACATGTATCAGTATAACTATCAATTCTCATTTGTGCGTGTGTGTGTGTGTGAGAGAGAGAGAGAGAGAGAGAGAGATTGGTAATTGAATGTGCTGTCTCAATCTTCCTTCGCTTTATGATCATATTCTTAACAAGCAATGTTGACCCCCACAACAAATGATGTGCAGCCTCTCGATTTGGGCATCCCTTCTCTTATGTGCTGTTCTTAGTTGCATTAGATCACTCATACACAGTTATATTTGATTCTCCAACTAATATATGTTGCCCTAGCTAGTAGAAAGAGTTTTTAGTCACTTACTCATGACTTGTAGAGTTCAAATTTGAGTTTGTATAAATATAGAAAATAATTTTAGAGGGCTATTTCCAATGGAGGCCGACAACAGTCCACTCTGAACCAGCTAGCTAGATGGTTATATTAAAAGGGGAAAAAAAATCATATATGATTCTTCATTGCCAACCACTAGTGGAAAAGATTGAGAGAAATAATGAATACACGTACCTAAAGTAATATTATATTGAAATGTAATCTGTTTACCTAAAAAGTCGTCGATTGTTAATATAAACCCCTGTTGATATTTTGATTGGAAACGAACGTACGTGAAAATAAAGAAAGCTATTCTTTCAACCTAGTGTCCGAAATCCGAATTATTCACAGGCCCCTTCCAGCTCGTTGCTGACTTTATAAAAAGAAGCAACAAGTCAAGTGGTATATATATAGAGAGAGAGAGAGAGAGAGATAGATAGCATTTGCTTCTCTCTCTCTTTTTTTTTGGACGTTTTCAATTTTCTTGTAATCAAAATTAGTGTATCAGATACATGCATATGCACGCTAGATATTTCTTTTTGTGTTGCACTGTGCAGATTTCAAAGGGCGAGCACACGAGCGTTGCTTTATCATAAAATATACTTCATCAGTCAATTATATATATATATATATATGTATGTATGTATATGTATATGTACATGTATAATATCTCTAAATATTGCCTTCCAGTTCACTCCTTTCCAAATGAAAATCTACGACAAGGCTAGCTAGTGCATATTAAAAAAAAAAAATACAAGTTTGCTTCATCTTGACTTTTTAAAAATAATCATGCTATTTGGTTAATTATCTGTGAACATCAACATAATTTAAGAGTTGAAAAAATTGTGTAGTTGTTTCCACATCATCATCCATCGCCCCATCTTCCTCTCGATCTCTCTCTATATATATAACTATCAAATTTGACGTAGACGTAAAAGAAAAGAACAGCATCACAATAAACAATATATATAATAGTGATCATTTTCATAAAAATTAATTAATAATAAACGTTATTAATAAGGCTAAATCCCCACTCCGATCCAATGAGTGTTCTCAATAACTAAATTATGTAACTTATTTTATGTTTAAAAGGCGGCGACATATATATGTGTGTAGGGAATGAAGAAGAATGAAAAGAGAGGAAATAATAAATAATGGAAGTTAGGAGGGGAGATGAATTGGTGACTGGTGAGGACATGACCAACTCAGAAAGACAGAATTATGAGCTAATCAAAACCACATGATGGAAGAAGGAAAGGCATAAAATGGGCCCTAAAAAAACATGAATGATAGATAGATAGATAGATAAAGAAACATGATTGAATTGAATTGAAGTAGAAGTAGTAGCCTCTCGATCTCTTGAAGAGCAGAAATAATAAAGTGGTGGTGGTACCTAAATCCAACCAATCCTTGGGACATCCATCTGCCCCAATAGGAATTAAGCCCCTCTCTCTCTCTCTCTCTCTCTCTCTCTATATATATATATATATATATATAAGGCCATTATTCATTGGAACAAAAAGAGACACTGCCCGCTTTTTCCCTCTAATAATCTTCTTCTAATTAATTAATTTCTTGCCTTTTGTAATATTGGAGTTCGTCCCTTCCAATTTTTATCCAACAAAACGTGCTCCCCTATCCGGAGGGGAAAAAAAAATCCTAACGAATATATAAAGATGTTAATATAATTCAAATAATTTTTTTATATAAAAAATACAGTATGTTGTAAAAAAGTTCATTTTAGTAATAAGAATAAATCAGAGAAAATCGCAGTCCAGTCTTTAATAACAAGATAATGACATAAATTGAAGGGAAAATGATATTTAAATACCATTTGAATTTTCAAAACCTAAAAAGGTCTGTTAACATTTCAAAAAGACACTAAGGTACCATAGACCAAATTAATTTTTTTTTTATTTTTCTGAAGTGAAAAGTGATCCAGAAACTAGCGAATTCCATTACTCTTATGAGTAATCACATTCTCTTATAGCGAAAAATCCCCTATTTCCTTTATTTTCTAAATTTGCTGAAGTGAAAAGTGGTCCACAAACTAACGAATTCCATTATTATTATTGTAAATCTCATTGCTCAACTTGCAAAAACCTCTTCTCTCCTCTGTCATGGGCATATTTCTATCTCCTCTGTCACTATATGTCAGTGTCAGATGAATAGTATTATCAGAGGGGGAGAGAGAAACATATATCAAAAAATTATAACGAAATCTATTATTCTGATAGATAATCTCATTACTCTTATAGAAAAATCTTGTTATTGTTCACATCTGAAAATTTTAAAAACTCAATTTGGTCCATGTCTTTTTGATATGTTAACAAACCTTTTTAAATTTTATAAATTTATATAGTATTTAAGTGAAATTTTCTTTAAATTAAACTAGTGACATCTCAAAAAGAAAAAGAAAAAAAGTATTTAAGTAGAATTCTCCTGAACTAGTGACGTCTCAAAAGAAAAAGAAAAAAGGGAGTGGGGCTCAAATACAATATTGTAGAAGAGGCAATTATATTTTGATATATGGTATAATATAATTCAAATTCAGGGGTACTGTGTGTGTAGTGTGTATTATTCATTATTATTGAAGGACAAGAGGGCTCTGGATCCTCACCTGTCTGTAAAGTGTAAACTCAATCCAATACATCAGTCACACCACCATCCCTCCTGCCGTTGACCTTCCAAGTTCCAACCTAAACCACCCACCTCCTCCTCCTCTTTTTATTAATTAATTCATTAAACATACTCACTATGCTTGCCATATTAATGTTATACACACACATACACTGAACATTAGATTTAATTTGCAGGGATTAATGTTGTACTAATGAATCTGATGAATATATGCAAGTAATTAGTAACATTATTTAGTGCTCTTACAGGTTCGCAGGGGTTAATTAATTACTAGTTTGTATTATTTTTAGGTATTCGATCCCACAACATTAAATTGTAAGCACCCATGCAAGTCAAGCTTCTGCACTCATGTCAATGAAACCATAGGACGTTGGCCTGATAAACCCTTAAAATATATAGAACAGAAAACAGATACAAAGGGTGTGCACGTTGGAGTTCGACCCACTGACCAGTGACCACTCAGATCAATGGAAGTCTCTTTTGGTACAGGAAGGAAGCTAAGGACGAAGGTTCTCTCTAGTCCACAAGTCTGAACTCTGAACTATCACCTACTATTCTGCAGATGAAACAGTGGCTTTCGGCATTTAAAATTAAACACAGAGGACTCTGGAAATAGAAAAATGCAAACCTACTTCTCCATTAATAGTCAAAACAATTAAAAAGTGATTTGACCATATGTCTAATATATAGTACTGCCCTGCCCTGCCCTGGTAGGAACAAGTTAGGTGTTCCTCCCTCGCTTATGGATATTTATATAGTATTATTTTACAACCAGTGCAGTACGTGCTTCAGAGGTGGAGTATTTTAAATCCAAAAGTGGTCAATAATTGTTGCCTCCAAGAAACCTAACTGCACACCAAGTTAAACTTCAGATAAGAAAACACTAGTAAATAAATAGGACTAGGACATAGGGTGATTAGAGCTGGTAATATGGCTCAGCTTATTGAATTTGAGCTAACCCGCCATTAGTTGGGATTATATGAATTTGGGTCTAAAAGACCTGTATCTATATGGACTCATATTTAGTCAATCCAACCTATAACTACTGAATTGGTAGGTTGGGCGGGTCAGCATGTTTTTTTTTCATGTTTTTCAAAATTATTTTTTTAAAAAAAGAAAAGACATGTTAAATTTATTTTTCCAATAGAACCAAACCATAAAAAAAAAAGTTGATAACAACTGATAAATAATAAGTCCATTTTTTAAAAGTATGGAATGAATCAACTTCCACTTATAAGTTACAAAATACAAGTTAAGTTTTAAAGTTTAAAGTTTAAACCTACAAATAAATTTAAAGCATGTATAAAAATTAGGATTTTAAACTTACTTTTATGCTTTTGAGTTTTGGCATTTTACAGATATTTTTCAAAAAAAATAAAAAGACTATATGGGCCAACCCGCCATGGTTGGGACTATATAGGTTCGAGTCTAAAAGACCTACATTAAAATAATACCACATTTTTCAAATCCAAACTAGTCCATTTGTTAGGTTGGACGGGTTCAACTCACGGTTAAAACCCATATTACTGACTCTAACTGTGGGAATAAGAACAAATGCTAGTGTGAAGCTTCCGTATGGAGACTGTAATGTTTGGGCTAACCTTGAAAAGTGTTAGTTCGTATCATCAGAAGCCAATTCTTCTTCAACTAATTAACAGCTTTTGACAGTCTTGCACACACCAGATGGGGCCTCTTCACTCCTCACCATATTTCACTATCACTTTGTTTCATTTCACTCCTCACATGCATTTCCCAATTTCCTCAAGTGTCAAGGCCAGGGACTTTCTAAATGCTAGCATCCAAATACTACTAACATTCCAACTAATTAATCATAGCACACTCCTGTACACATCAACCTCTTGCAAAATTTGGGAAACCCAGAAAATGAAGTGTAAACCAATCTTTTCTTGAGACGCTGGAAGCTGATATAGAATTCAAGGAAAGCAACACTATACTAGACGCCATTTATAAGATATAACCTCTTTTGCGAAAATACATAAATTACACACACACACAAACACACTCGTGATGGCCTCCAATAATCAAATTGCAAATTTGTACAGGACAGTGACACTATAAACGAATCGCTAATCGCTGTCATGTGGTTGTGGCACTTGAGTTTAATAGAGACGTGTGGGATTGGAACGCTGGACTGGGAATATGGCTGACCATAACCACCAAAGCTTGGACCTCAGATGTCTTTTTTTTGTTTTCTGCCAACTTGGACCTCAGATGTCAATTCTGTGGGAACAAGGAAGCCGCCCGCTAGCTTAAAGCGAAATGTGCATAAAAAGGCTGAATTTTCAAAGGTACGTACAGAGGTCAAATCAGATATGAATTACAAATATGAAGTCTAAAGATAGATATCAGATTTAGATAGGGGCATAAACATGAGAGTATATATATCTTTGGTTTAAGTTCAAACGCACCTGTGTATATGCGAATTTCTTTCGGTATGGTTGATTCGCCACCTTTTTAATTCCCAGCACGTGAAGGCAGGCAGAAGAGGGTGAAGTCAAAACGATGGTTGTAAAGGTAATCAAAAGGAAGATTTATGTCAAAACAATCGCAGACAGGCAATTAAAGTGGAAAGCTATGAGTCAATCGAGAGTGGAGAAGGTCAATGTTGTAACACGAAAATTTTGCTAGTTGTACTTCATTTTAAAGTACGTTATTCCTCAATCCCCATAAAACAAGGGGAAATAAATTCAATATTTTAGCTGTTTTCTTTTCTCCCTCCGGAAATTTTACTATTTTATTAGTTTAATCTCTCACTCCATGGATTCTCTCTTTCTTGCTGCATAAATATCTTATTATTGGTTCACAACTCCCTACCATCGGTTCTGTACTGTACTGAGGAACTCCCACCTTTTCTCTTCTCTGCTATATTATTTTCACATACTACTTTCCTTTCCAAGAGTCTGATGAGAATTAAGTACTGAGATTTTACACCTTGAATCTTTCCGTTTCTTTTCACTCTATAGCTACACATTGCAAATTTAATATATAGATATGGTGGTAGCTACTCCACACCCTATTCGGAATGAGAAGAGTTTGAGCATTGATCTTCCAATGGTGGACCTTTCGGCTGAGAGGTCAGTGGTGTCACAGCTCATAGTGAAAGCCTGTGAGGAGTTTGGTTTCTTCAAGGTGATAAACCATGGCGTCCCTCCAGAAACTATAGCTAAAATGGAAGAAATAGGACATAGCTTCTTTGCGAAACCAGTGGCTCAGAAGAAGCAAGCTACACCGGCTAGTCCTTTTGGCTATGGCTGCAAGAACATAGGCCTCAATGGAGACATGGGAGAGGTAGAGTACCTTCTTCTTAAGGCCAGCCCTCCTTCCATATCCCAAATGTCTCTCAACATCTCCAATGACGCTTCCGACTTCAGGTACGTACATGTCCTCTCTTTTTTATCAGTCTTCTTCTCCGAAAAAGAAGAGAGAGAAAAAAAACTAGCTAGCTAGATGATGTTTTATAAACTTCAATCGGAAACAGTACATTTTCTTAAAACAGCATGTGGATACTACAAGAGTATGATGTTATAATAGCTCACAATAATATAAACATATTACAGTTATGAATTTTATAATTAAGGTGCTGGTTGACCCTAGCTATCTGTCATTTTCTTTACCTTACGCATTCATTTCACGGTTAGCTAGCCTTACCTGCCTCAGTGTTTAAGTTGATGAAGAATACTTAGCCAGAAAATAAGAGAAGGGGAAATAGGATGGACCATTGGTTGTGTTTATATATATATATTGTGGATATTTGAATTTTTTGGGAATATGGTGAAGCCAAACAATGGGCGAGAGATGGTTTATATTGCCTAAGAAAAGAAAGTGACAGTTGGGCGCGTAATGAATACTATAAAATATGGTGGGTGTTGTTTTTGACATGGACCATGCTAACCCAGTAAGTTCTTTGCCAGCTTACCCGCTGAGGATATATATCTCAGTTCAATGAATAATTTTGGATTTCTGTTTGGAACTTGCTTCCAGTGAGTTGTATCCGACCAACAGAGTATGGAGAGAGAAAATTTTGAACTTTGTTATTCCCATTCTGTGGCCAATAATCTGATTTTGCCAACTGTTCTTTAAACAAACAACAATCCTTTTAAGTACTTATGTGGTCCATTTGCATTTCCCCTTGTTACTCTCGTATGCATCTCCCTAGCTATTTCTGATCCCAGATATTTACAGCTCTCAGTCACAGTAGCTATTGTATATTGCTGAACACGAAGAAGGCCTAGCTAACTATGTTAGGTTAAGGTTTCCATCTCCTGAGTTTTTGCTTTCTGTTTTTCCATCCCTGGACTCCGACTACTGTCCTCACATCATGTTTCTTTGGTGATGGAAGAAATAGTAGTAATATGTAGCGTGCGCTACTTTTTGCTTTTTTAGTCACCAGGTGAGATAAATAAATAAAAATTACCGAAATAACTTTTCATGTGCAAGTTGTGGGATGGGATGGGAACTACTATTACGTTATGCAAGTTGTGATACAGATAATAAATTTAATTTCTTTTTCCAAAAAAACATACCGTGACGTTTGGATAACAATTTAGAATGGTTTTATAAAAAGGGAAAAAAATTTAGAATGGCAATTATGATCTAGCTAGGATCCCAGCCTTAAAGAATAGTGACCACGAAAATGTGATGTTTTTAACATACTCTATTAAATAGAATTATGTACGCGAGTGATGCAACTTTTGAAAATTTCACCACTTGTAATATTTTTAATGGAGCCAAGAGCATCATCTATCAAATTCATCAAATTGTCATTTTTTTCAAGACGTGATAAATAAATTTTGTGTAATTCCCTAATATTTAAGTAGAGAGTAGAGACACGTGAGTAATAATTTGTTGCTAGTATATCAATAAAAAAGATTGAGAGGTTCTCTCTTATAATTCAATAATTAGGATTGAATGATAAAAGAGAGAGAGAGAGAAACATAATGAGAATATCTGCTTCCGTCACACATATGAGAGGGCATGGGACGAAGCAGGATGTCTAGGGAGATAAGATTGTACATGTCAGAGAGAGAGGTTACCTCTTTGTTTCCGCGAGTTCTTGAATGACGTTACTGTCCTGTCAATTACTCTGCTTTTCATTAATTTAGGGAATTATATACATACACACACCCAGAAGAAACCTGAGATTAATGAAGTTTGGCGCATCAGAAGTCAGAACATGAATGACGTCTCAGACTCAGAGACACATCAACCACGTCCAATCATATCATAACAGCGAAATCAAAATTTTAAAATATACCCTGTTCATCGACTGGTATTTTCATTTTCACTGTTAGCCGTGTGAGTGTGTGTGTATGTGTGTGTGTGTATATATATATGTGCACCTCGATGAAGGAAAGCTCAGGTGAGTCTAGTAAGTTCAGCTCCAGGTGGCAGGTCCACTCTGCCCCACAGGCACACACCCACACACACTCTCACCAAAACAAGACACGATGAGTAAAGTGGTTTGTTAAGTTAGGAGTGAAAGGAAAGCAGTGTATTTTGTTTATTGTTATGGTAGAGAAAGAGAAGAGAAATAGTGAAGATGGTTGGGTTGGTGTGAATATGACAGGTGTGCAGTGAGAGAATACACGGAAGCAGTGAGGAGGGTGGCATGTGAAATATTGGAGGTGATGGCAGAGGGGCTGGGGGTCCCTGATTCATGGGCGTTCAGCAGGATGATCAGCGACGTTGATAGCGACTGTGTGTTGAGGCTCAATCACTACCCACCTACACTCTCCGTTTCCGATAGGGACGCCTCCATCTCCAAGGTTGGCTTCGGAGAGCATTCTGACCCTCAGATCCTCACCATCCTCACATCCAACGACGTTGCTGGCCTCCAGATCTCGCTCCAAGATGGCGTGTGGATCCCCGTCTCCCCACAACCCTCTGCCTTCTGCGTTAATGTCGGCGATGCATTGCAGGTGTGCATTTATATATATACATGTGTGCTGAAATGACTTGAGATTCTCAACTTTGATTAGACATAGCACTGAGCGGGTAAAAGAACAGGACAGAACCTGGTTAGGTTAAACAAAATGTAAATGCTTAGTCCTGTGCGCTTGCAGGTGATGACGAATGGAAGATTCAAGAGCGTGAGGCACAGGGCAATGACCAACTCGCAGAGGTCAAGAATGTCAATGGCGTATTTTGCGGCTCCGCCACCGAATGCCTGGATTGTTGCCCCGCCAGTTATGGTTACGCCTGACACGCCATCTCTGTACCGCCCTTTCACTTGGGCCGAGTACAAGAAAGCCGCCTACTCCCTCAGGCTTGGAGACAGCCGTATTCCCCTTTTCAGCAACACCGCCGTATGAGTCTTAGGCTTCACACTAATTATACTTTTGCCTCTGTGTTGTAACTAGACTAGAGTCGTGTAAAATAATAAAAAATAAAAAAAAACAACAACGCTCGTTTCTCTCATATGTCTATCTATCTAGAGCAAGTGTTCCTTAGGTTTTTTCTTTCCTTGTCACTCTTTTTTGGCCTAGGATGTGTGGGTCACTCCACCTTGCTGTCACGATGATGGTTTTAAATGTAATGCCTGCTCATTCCATTGTAATCTGTTGAATGAAAAAAGCTTCATTTTCTAATGAAAATCTAGAGTAATCCGTTCCATATACACGTCATGACATTTCAAGCTCATTTCTCTCACCGTCTTAATGGCAGAGAAAGTTTTTCAATTCCAGATATTCAGACAACAGAAAATTAGGAGACAGGTATAACTACATGGACCGACACATCTCACAAGACCAAGGCCGTGATGGAAGATAACATTTCAATTATAAATAACCAGTCGGGTCTCCTTAAAGGATGGGCATCTGAATGGAGTTTTGTCTACATACTAATGATACAACATGTATGTATATATATATATATACCGATACACATGACCAAGTTAGCCGTTGTCACCAGATAACAAGACAACCGGCTTGGATTAATGAATATGATCGTCAGAATGAATGGAAGAGTTTTGTGTTATGGTGTGAACTCTAACCTAAATAAATCAACTATTCGTATTTTAAACTAACGGCTGGCGCCGAAGAAAGAGGTGAACATGCAGGGTGCTGCTTCCGCTTAGACAGCAAATTGAGATCTTGAAGCAAAACGGGAACACTTCCTTCTCCCACTCTTGTTGAGCTTGCAGACACAGGACTGAAGGATTTCAAAATCCTCCTCCCAGAACAGCAAAGATGCCTTCTCTGGATTCTCTAACAGCATCTTCGACGTCACCAAACCAGCAATAGTCCAAGTTTGCATAAGCCGGGACTGCTTCCCTATAAACTTCCCATTTCGAGTATCATAATACTCTGGCCATCCATCCACATCAAGTCTTTTCTCTGCTACATCAATGGCCTTCTGTGCCAAATCAGGCCGCCCCATCTTGATGCAAGCTAAAGTGAACTGATGTTTAGATGAATAGTGTCAATTGCCAGCTCATTGATTAAATAATGTCTTATTCGTCGAGATAAGATTCATAAAGTTGCAATTCATCCAATGATCAATTAAAGAATAGCAATCTATTAGAAAAGAGGCATCTTATGTTGTTTAATTTTTAAGGCTTAACTAAAGGAAGTAATTAAAGTAAAAAGGCTTCCAATTGCTCTTTTCAGTCTATAAATAAATATAAACAAATTTGAACTGCTTGAGACTTGACAGTACTTGCCATAAAATAAACCTCAGATAGGATTACATAACAAACTTACCGGCCAGAGAAGTGTTGGCCATGACCCCCCATTGTGATATGACCACGGGCTGCAAAGAAGCTGAAAGTTAAGATAATTGCGCAACAAACACCAGGGGGCAGGAAATCACTCACTAAACAAAAATTGTGGCAAAATGATAGGTGTACGTTTTTTTTTTTAAGGACATAAAAGAGCCTTACGTGTTCTTGGGGTCACTGCCAGTGATTATGCGCCATTCGTCACTCTCCAGGGCAGGATAACATATCTTAAGAGGCATTTGTGCGACAAGATCATCCCATTTGGCCTCTATTAAATTCAAAATGCCCGTATTCTGTTTTATACTGCCTAGAGAAGAAACGATGGTCCAAAGATTTCCAAGTGTAAAAAACCTAAAGTCCATGTGAGCAGGTTGCAAATTGCCAATGAAGTATCCACCTTCTTCAGGGATCCAGTCTACCAGCCAAGAAGGAATTTGCTCCGGATAGATGTTAAATTTGTTGACAGCATCATTAGAATACTCTTCTGTCTTGTAACGATATATTTCATTAATCTTCTTTATATCAACCCAATAATATTCTCTCATGTGAAAAGAGAGAGCACTTAGGCGATTATTAATGGCAACAACCAGACTCTTGGTTGCATCACTGACAATCAGCATCATTTTAGCGTTTCACACAATAGCAGGAAATACAGTTTTCTAAAATTACAGCATCCAAATTTGTTCAAGGAAATTCACAAAAGGAAAAAGAATGAATAATGTTATAAGAATAGCACATTTAGTACCAATCTACTGATGGACATTATAAATGCTAGTTCCTATTTCTATTAATATGCAGTGATAGTGGCAAAACAGAATGATTAGTTTACTTGGATCTCTAGAGGGTGACCATGTATACCCATCCGTCTATCAATCACGCACGAACCATCGGTGACTAATAAAGTAGGAAACATGTCGAATCCATTGGTCAGACACTGTTTAAGAATCAGTCTCATGCCCATCTGGACATCCACTCTTTCTTGCAATGTATAATCCCCGGTGAGCTTCCCATAAGCTCTCAACAAAATGATCCACCATAATCCTGTCAGAAAAGGTATTAAAACATAGGCCTTAAATTTTGAACCTATGGTGGAATATACTACCAACATGTGATATATGCAGTTGAAACTTTGCTAGGTGAATGGATATTGTTGTTGAACTAGGACAAAAGGACGATTGATACATCCATGTATACATGTACAATAAAAAGTTTGTAGGAAACCACACTACGTATTAGTCATGAATAGTGTTTACTTTAGACTGTTCACAAAGCACAAAACTCATAGTCTTCTTGTTTTAAATGATATCACGGTGACATTCCACTAACAGAACCATGATGTTCTTTCTTCACATATAAACAACTCACCAGAATCGACAGGTGCTACACGGCCAATAGCTGATTCACCAAAATCAGGATCCAAAACCTCCTCAAATGCTTCATTGCTTCCGTCGAGAGACACATTTCTAACTTTGAAGCTAGCTGGCATTAGCCCTTGCCCTGGACTGTAACAGTCAACAGTCTTCTCCCAACTCTAGTGAATGTAAACATTTTGATTGAATTAAAATGTTAAAAGAGGAAGAAATGTGAAGAACCAAGTATAAAAGTCTAATGAAGGCTTATTTAACATTCTTCCCTTTGAACACTCCAAAGAGCGTCAAGAACCATTAACTATTTAACTATTCACCTCTTCCCCAAGACAAAATTCTTATGCGAGTAACAAGTCTAGGCCAAGTGGACACTTTAACTCTAAATATTAAAATACCATGAAATCATGTAATGCAAATAAAATTCAGTGAGAAACCATAGAAGGATCAGGTTCTGAGTTATAAGTCAGGACAAATTAGAATAATAATAGAAACATAAAATCAGACATCAAAAGCTAGCAAGTATCATCGTTCTTCTATTTATACAGGATGTACAACACTCATTAAACTGCCCAGATTCTATATGGGCAAGATCGAGTACTATCTATTATGTGGAAACAAATGTAACTGCATTTTCTAAAAGAAGTCTTCAAGAATCAAGACTACAAAGTCCAGATAAAGTTATCAGCAGTAATCACCAAAGCAAATGTTAACAGTTAACATCTCTCAGGAGGAATGTTTGTTTTCAAGTGTGCTAAAATAATGTACACATTCAACAGTCAAATGTGCTAAAATAATTTACAAATTCAACAGACATCACAATTTTGTCACTGCAAATAAATCATAGAAAGACAAACTGATAAAAGCCATAAA
>JBAGKO010000005.1:18244200-18265477 GCA_037177275.1 Acacia concinna
CTCACAACATGTATATCCTAAATCATGATTGAAAATGTATTTTTAAAAGCTTTGATTGTCATTATGAACAAATTACATATACGATAATATATATATATATATATATATAGAGAGAGAGGATGCACTCGAGAACTATAAGGTAACAAAATTAATAAGTACCCTGGCTAGTAAATTATATTTATATATATATATATATATAGTCTAAGGTTGTCTTAATATATTTCCTCTAGTTCCTATTTTAGTTTAAAGACGGGAGTATATGTGATTAACAACTCAATTTATTTCTTAATTGTTGAAAAAGAACTATGGTTAATATGCGGTATTCCTCTAGTGTCCTGTATCAGACATGAGAGAGCGATATCTTATACATAAATCAAGCCACCTATATATCCAAATAATGTTGGAATAATTAAAATGTTCTTTTGGATAACATATGGCTCTAATAAATACTCTCCTGCATATTATTCACAATGCAGTCATTGGGTAATTTTGAAAAATAATATGATACTTACTTTGTGATTAATTTAATGACGAATTTAACTGTCTTCCTCAGTCTCAATGATGCAGTTAGGGGTGTGCCATATATAATTGGGACCCGAAGAGGTAAGGGCATAACTTTTCTTTTAATTACCAGACGTGTTCCCAAGCCAATTTAGGCAATAGGGATATAATTTTGTTAGAGAAGAATTATTAATATTACCACCAGTGTATAATATAAAAAGATATACTTTGCAAGTCAATTTAAATTGCAAGGTGGCTCTTATATTAAGTATGTATCGTGGTAATGCGGTCAACCGTGGTTTGGAATTGGTAAAAAGGATTTGGCCATTATTTAACAGTGAGATTTTGATTTTGAGTCTACGTAAAAGATAAAATTACTTTCAATTATACCCCACAGTGCTTGAATGAAACTATAGTAAAAGGCCGTATAAAAAGAAAAGAGTGTGTGTGGCGGTGGGGGTAGAGGTGGACTAATGAATAGGAAGGCAGTTTCAACGGTTGCGGCCGCCCGTGAGTGCTTCACTCTAGGAAGCCTAACGCCTCTTCTCGTTTCGTCTCGTCTCGTCTCGTCTCGTCTCCACCTTCCCTTTTCTTTTGTTTTTTCCCCCCCTAAAATCAAATTAATTCAACCCTTCCACGTGGCATCCCTTTAACTATTGACACTCCTGGACCACTTTCCTTGCCTTCCCCTCCTTCTCTTATAGGCACGCACGCGCCCTACTTCAGAGATTCCTCCGCCGCCATATATAACTATTCCATCACGTGTTGCTTCTCGCTTGGCACGTGCACCTCCCTAAAACAAAATTACCTAATGGCCCCTTCTGGTATAAATTATGCATCCCATTTTGGTTCGCTATGCAATATAATGTGCAGGTCAGGGATGAGATCAAAAGTAAGTAATTTTGGATTTCCCATCAATTTTGTTTTGTCCGTACTATATCCAACAAAGCGTGAGCGAAACTAGGGCCCTCGGAATCGTACTTTGGTGACACAGCTCTCTCTCTTCTTTGCCATCCCACGGACAAAGCTTTTCTCCATCATTAACCATATAAATATATATATATATATATATAATAATACTCCTGCTGCTGCTAATCAATATTTATCTTTTCCCTTTTGAAATATGTCGCCCTTAATGCCCAGCTTCAACATTAGAGCCACCCCTCAGCATCCAATCACATAATACCGCGTCTATAGATTTATTAACTCCCCCCCCCCCCCCCACCTTTTTTATTAGCAATCTAGAAACACGTGGGATGGGCCTCTTTTCACCCCTGGTTCATGTCCCGTGGACAAGATTTTAAAAAGCACAACTTGGATATATATCATATATAATATCAGTTTTAACTTTTAATAGGGAACTTGGTGGAACCAATTATATATGCACACCCTTAGCTTGTATTATTGTTCCCTCCTCTCGAAATTATATATTTATGTTCGAATCATGCGTATCTCTCGATCGATCGTGTCCTCCTTGGCTACGCGTGTGTACACATATATATGTATACACATGTCTAAGGAATTGGGTGAAAAATACAAGAATCAAATCACAAAAAATGACACATAGCAAATTGAAGTTAGATAATTTCAATGAATGAAATCTCAAATTACAAATGTGCCCCCACCCCTTCTAAACAAGGAAAATAAAAATCCAACCTAAAACTGAATGAAAATTAATCCACAGTTGATAATCATACCTATAAGTTGGCAACAAAACTAAACTATTAAGTATTCTACATATAATTTTATTCCATTTCGTATTTTTAATTTGCCCTCAGATCCAAATAATATAATGGTGTTTGAATTTGATCCCTCCGATCCCCTATAGCTGCGGGTTCTTTACATGCTGTCAATATTGAGCTGCTGCTGTAAAAACATCATATTCTCAACATTCCACAAATTGTCCAACGTGTCCCCGCCCTGAATCCACGGGTTGCTCGGCTCCATCACCTGGTAATAATCAAATCCTTGAGGGTATAACCCAGATGGGCTGGTGATGCAATCAGAGTAGCTCATCTGAGAGGGTTGGTAGTATTCCTGATTATTAGGGACAGTACTGTAATAATCAGTTAATTCCGACACCGGCGAAACCTGTGTTCCGAACGAGTCCGATGAAGCGCCTGTGCTGCTGTTTTCCGGCGTGTAGCTCTGCGTGACCTGGGAGCATACAAAGTCATTATTATTCATGATGGCCGCTGCCGGGTTCATCAGCATGTTCCCACTCTCAACTTGCATGTTATTATTATAATGATTGTATGTGGAATTTGTGGTGACGGTGGTGGCGGCAGATAACGTCTGAGAACTTGCCGTTGTGGTGGTTGCTGCAGCGGCCTGAATGCGCTCTACCAGCCTTGGCATCCAAAGGTAGCGCATGGTGTCCTTGAATTGCTTGCTATTCACGTCACATTTGAGTTGTTTGGCATGCTTTTGGACGCGGGTTCTCCAGTAATTCTTGATCTCGTTGTCGGTTCTTCCCGGCAAATACTGGGCTATCTTGGACCACCTAATCAAATCCATATAGACAGTTTTTATCAATTCAATATTTTAGATGGTTACTAAGATTAAGAAAACAACAAGAAGAAATAAAAATGATGTGCATCTTGATGTTGTTGAATGCATGCAGATGTATAATATATGTACTTAATTATAAATTTGAAGAGACAATGAATACCTGTTTCCCCAGCGAGAGTGAAGTTCGAGAATCATGAGCTGTTCTTCCAGTGTGATATTTCCTCGTCGGACGTCGGGACGGAGATAGTTGAGCCACCTCAGCCTGCAGCTCTTGCCCGTACGTTTGAGGCCTGTGACAAAAGTTGACTGCTTAGATTGGTAAAGTTCTTTCTATGAGAGAATACAGAGGAAATGAAAGAGCATTATTGGCTCTATGCTCTACAGAGAGGACTTTCTCTTTCCCTCACACATTCATTTGTGGTATCTATCATAAATATCATTTCCTTTTTTAATAAGTGGGCTGCGTCTAAACAATTATCATCAATCACTAACCCTCCTTTATGTCATCCTGATCCACAAATATATATATATACATATATATATATATGCAACGCCGTACCACGCAAGTGTATATATCTTTTTATCGCTCTGAACGCTATTATATGAAGGAAAACCGAAAACTTTGGCTTTTAGAACTTGATTTGATCCTTGATAGTTCTGTCCCCAAATAAGATTGATTGGTTGAGAGGAAAAGAACACAAGTGGTGGAGACGATTGAACACGACAATTGATTAAAGTGTTTGAACCAAACGGAAAGCAGAAGAGGCGAAGAATTTTAGAAGTGGGGGCCTGGGGGGAGGGGGGTTATGATTCAGATTGTTGAAAAGACATGTCTATATAATGAAAGAGAAGTTGTACCGGCGGAGCGAGCAAGGGAGTTCCAGCGACCTTCGCCGTGAGTGGTGATGTAATTGATGAGGGTGAGGTCCTCGTCGACGGTCCAAGGGCCTCGTCGGAGGTCGAGGTCGAGGTCGAAGTCCTCGTCGACGGCGTCGGCTTGCTGGAGAGTGGGGGAGGCGCTTCCTCTTCCTTTGACATCCATTGCTGGAAGGATGAAAGAAGCCAGAAACACAGAAGGAGGCTTAATTGGTTTCCAAGTTCGAATTTGAACTGGGAAGCTCTTGCGCTTTTGCTTTTGCTTTTGCCTTTAGTCTGCGGAGATGGGAGAGGGAGGGGGAGAGGGGAAGAGAGAGAGAGAGAGAGAGAGTGTGTTGGGTGGGTGTGTTACGGGTGAGGATAGGGGGAGGTAGGGGTTTTTATAGAGAGAGAATAGGACAGAGAAGGGAGGGAAATAGAATGATTTAATTAAATAAGATATATTGAGTTAAAAATATGGGATAAGATATAAAATTATTTAAACAAAAAACAATACACGATTGGAGGTAGGAGTATTTGTAATTGAAAGAAGGTACGAAGTTTGACTCTGTTGACAGTTTGACTTTTCTGGCCCTTGTTGTGTGCGCGTGCCTCCCCACCCAACTCAGTTCCTTCTTTCTCCGGTTACCGTTTCTCACTGCTGACTGTTGAGGTTTGCCAATTGCCATATGATCTCCCTTCTTTTATCTACTTGCACCACTTTAGGACGAATCACCATTCACCACGCATGACCCCATCCACTCAAGAATTTAACCATTAATGGTTTAATTTCTAATATATAACTATTTATTATTTAATCAGTTAACTTCTTTATTTAATTGAAAATCTGATAATTTTGTCAGTGGGAAAACAAAAACAGTCTTCCATTAATGGGTTAAAATGATTCAAATTTCAAATTTGGAATGGAAATTAAAAAGGCATTTAATGTAAAGAAATTGTTGTGAAAAAAAAACAAAATCAACTAATTTTGGCCAAACAACAAAAAACAAAATCAACTAATAAGAATGATCATGTCCTCGCCATCTCAGGACTTCGCTTCTTTAAACTAACACTGTTGAATATATTTGAACCAATCAAAGAAAAACTAACACTGTTGAATACACACACACACACATTCAAAACTCAATGCCCTCGCCATCTCACGACTTCGCTTCTTTAAATGTAGGCATTTTTATTAAGATACGACAAATAGTATAATAATATACCAAAATGTTACGTAAGAATTTTCCAAAATACTATAATTAAAATCGTTCTTTAGTGAATGATTTTAGAAATCAACAAATAGTATAATAATATACCAACATGCTACATAGTGGGAAGAATTTATCAAAATACTATAGTTAAAATCGTTCTTCAGGTGAACGATTTTATAAGAGAGAATTTATCAAGATACTATAGATAAAATCGTTCACAAGATACTATAGTTAAAACCGTTCTTTAGGTGAACGATTTTAGGTGCTACAGTTAAAATCGTTCTTCAGGTGAACAATTTTAGAAATCGTTCTTTAGGTGCACTTGAAGAATGATTTCTGACATTCTCTCTTTTAATAAATACAATTATTAAAAAACAAGAAGGTATTTGTGGTGTATACTCTATCCGTATCAAATTATAAGAAACAATTGCCACCCCTATTTTATCCCAAAAAATATATATAAGAAATATTTAAAAAATGTCTAGTGTTTTAAGTTTTTTTATAGTTTTATTTATATTTAATACCAATGTATTAATGTTTGTGTTAACCGTAAAAATTATCATTCATTCATGAGGAGAAAAGAGAGGATGTAGGGGAGAAATCAATGGACTTTAATAAAGGCATTCTTTCTATTGTTTCAAATATATTTATTAATAAAGATATTTTAGTAAAAAAGAGTAATATTTTTGATAAAGTTATTATTTTTACTCGTCAATTCAACTCCAACCAACCATCTTCTTACTTTTTTTAATATTGTGACATTTAATTGGTGGACTAATTGTTGTAAATTCTCTTTACACAAATTCAAATAAACCGAATCTCTTTTTTTGGTTTTCGCAAGGTATCCCCCAACTCGGTAGGCTAAGGACTAATCCTCCGTTTATTGTGGATAAACCGAATCTCTTGATTCAAAGTGACAGATAATAATAATAAATATGTCAAAATTAAATCATTTGTACTAAAATACCTTTATTAATAAAAAGAATTGAAATAATATAGATAATGCCTTTATTAAAGTCTACTACTCTCTCCCCTACCCCCTCTTTTCTTTCCTTAGGAATGATAATTTTTATGATCAACACAAGCATTAATATATTGGTATTAAATATGGTTAAAACTGAAAAGAAAATAATTAAAATATAAGACATTCTTCAAATGTTTCTTATATTTTAGAACGGAATATGTGTGACAATTGTCTCTTATAATTTGGGACGGAGGGATTATTATTTTAAACACTCACAAATTCCTTTTTGTTTTTTAATACTCCTTCCAGTCTTAATTATAAAGCCCTTTTTGTATCTATAAAATAACTTTATAATTAGGACCAGAAGAAGTAATTATATTTATTTAGAGAGAGAATGTTATCTCTCATAATACTAAAGAAATCATTCTTCATGTGCATGATTTCTACGATTTTAACTATATTATCTTGATAAATTCTTTCCACTATGTAGCATTTTAATATATTATTATACTATTTGTAGTATCTTGATAAAAATGCCTTAAATGTACACCTATGATGAAAGGGACAACTACAAAAATTGAAACTAGAGTAATCAATTTCTTGAATAACTGGTACAAGACTCAAACAAGGCGGTCCTTAGATTAAAAAAAAATTATTCTAGTATATGGTACTCGTTATCAAACAAGCAAATAATGAATTTAGCCAACACTATTTTTCTTCGATCGCCTACTTCTGGCTGAATTTTTGTTTTAAAAAATGTCCATTAACTTTATATATGCAACATATGCAAAGGGATATTAATTGTGAAGGCCCACCACTTTAAAATAAATTAAGTTAATGTGTTAAGTTAGAGTTTCTCATTGTTAAAAAGACAAAGGAGAATCACTTGATGTCCCACAACAAACAATTTTTAGTGCACTTTTCTTTTCTTTTTTTTTTTAAAAAAAGAGTAGTTGTGAGAAAAAGTTTAATTAATTAAATCGAATGGCTAGCTAAACTACTCATCAATTGTGTGGATTAAAAAAAAAAAAAAAATATATATATATGTAATAAGTTGCAAAATTACAAAGGTAAATTAATTTAGTCAAGTGTGAGCATTGTATTCCATCAATTCACGTTGGCAATGCTAATTAAGGGGTATTTGGAAAACCCCAAACTTAGATTTTAAATTTAAATTTGCATAAACAAGAACAAAACTCCTTTTACATATTTTTTTTTTAGAATTCATGAAAAGTATTTTTAAAAATTAATATAAATGTATCTAAAACTATGACATAAAGGGAAATATTATAAATATTGAATATATATATATATATATAAGTAGAAATAATTAAAGGCCTATTTCCTGAGCAGCCGTGCGCAATACAGTGCTAGCTTTCCTCTTATACCCTCAATCCTCAATAAAAGTTTATTGTCCCACCTATAGCTATACCCTCGCCGCTCGCCTTGCCTCCATTTATATCATGTATATTGTCAAGTACATTATATTATATATGTTCATATATATATATATATATATATGTAGACATATGTATGTATATGTATTAAAAACAAAGGCTTTGATTTATTAATTTGATGCGAAGCACTGCATTGTGGCTTAATTAATCAGGACGGCTATAATGATCAATTTTTCAATTTACAACTAGTATAAGGATCAATTTCCAACTTTATACCATTATTTTCGTTATTAATATTTAATTTCCGGTTAATTTAATCAATCAGAATCTACAGAATATGTGCATGGCATCTAGAGTGCTATGTCTACTAGTTAAAATTTAAAAGTCATAATTGAATTTTATGAAAAGATTCACCGTCACAGTCCATGTATAGGAATTGGACCATCAGGAGATAGCGTGGTCCTCAAGGATAAAAGGCTATGATTTGTAGACACATAACAAGCAAGCCGTATTCATATTATAATTAATATATATATATATATATATTGTTATCAGAAAATTTCAAATAATGCTTTATTTTGAGGCAGAAATTTGAAGGAAACTAGCATTTTTGTGATCCCGCATGTGCCAATGAAACGGCGCTATCTCATCATCAATTAAAAATTGTGAGCTTTGAAAGTGAAGTTTCTAAATGACCATATGATTCTTATGAAATGTACCGGCCTATATTCTTTGCATTTAATAAAAGCCGCGCCTCTAAATATTTAGAGCTCTTTTTTTCCCATTTGTCGTAACCATGAGGGAATTTTTTTTTCCCCAAAATTTTTATTTTTGGTGAAAACCATGAGGGTATTATTACTATTATTATTTCAATTCCTGCAGAGCTTTTCATCGATTAAAAAATAAATAAAAATTAATTTAATTGCCTATTTTCATAATTACATCATTTCAACTGTACTCCCTCCTATCATAATTATAAGATCTAGTTGAAAATTTGATTTAGTCCTAAATATAAGACCCATATCCATATTGTCTTCCATATTTAAACATTTTTTTTCTAAACTACTAATGTCAATACTCCTTTATCTATTTGTGATTATTAGGACCAAAGGGTAATTTTGAAAAATTGAGTCATATTATAACAATTAACTAATTTAATTAATATCATTAATCCCTCCAAAAAAATCAAACCAGTCCTATAATTAAGACTAGAGGGAGTACATTTTAATAAAAAAAAACCTTAGGGTTTATGTTTCCTCAAACCTTACAAAGTTTTCTCTTTATAAAAGTATACTGTATATTCTCACAGTTATACTTAGGAATGTACAGATTTTGCATTTTACTTGTAAAGTTGATATTGCTGTAAATCCATTAATGTGAAATGAAATCATCCTTTCACTCAAAAAAATAAATAAATAACATTAGGTGATGAATTTATAAGTCGATCTTTTCACTATATATATATCCACACACACCACTTTTATAGTCTAATATTATTTGGTATGAGGTTTTTCACATCAAATCAAATTAATCCACTAACACTTAGCAGCTCAGTATAAATAATGCAGCTATAGTTTGAAATATTGGAGTCAATGATAGCAAATCTTGCTTATGTATGTTCATTTCATCAAATACGGACCCATATAGCTAGTAGTGAAAGAAACCTCCACTTTCATTACGGTTGATTCCTCATTTCTCCATTCTCACGGTTAAATTAATTTTAAATGGCTGAAGGCTAATATTCTATAAAAAGTAAAAAATATACAAAACATTTTAGTAAAAATATAAAAATATGAACTATATAGATCATTTTTTACTAACTTAAATTTATTTACATACATTTTTTGTTATATGATATTATAATAATAGTTTTATACGATATTAAATTTCAACTATTTAAAGTCGATCTATAACAGTGATAATAAATACATGAAGGAAAGTAAAGAATTTTATACAATAGGAGAAATGGTTTTTGTTTTTTTTTTAAATTGACTTTTTATAAGGGACTTGAGGAAAAAAAAAGTCATATTGTAAAAGTGACTTGTATTTAAATTAGTGGTAACAAAAGTATTTTTTTTTTTCCATATTGAAACTTATTTGAATGATAAGCGAAAAAATAACTTTTGATGGATTTTTATAAACCTTTTTTTTTTGCGTAAAACTTTATCAACATAAATTTTGATAATGATTTAATATTTGGAGTGAGATTTTTCTTTCCACCTTATCCCAATTAATTTTTTTAAAAAAACCTAAAAACAATAAAATACTTAATTAATATTATTTTTATTTTCTCTATTATTTCTCTAACAAATCTTTAAATATGAATTTTGTTAAGAATTTAATATTGTCAACATCTTTCTTCAATAAAATAATTGTATTCTTTTTCTATTTAATAAAATGAGATTCACAATATTACATAAGTTATTTTTTCTTTTCTCCTATGCATGCGTGAGGGAAGAAGTTATTCCCAAACATGCTATTAATCTAATATCATAATTTGAAGTTGTTCCTAAACATGCTATTAATCTAATATCATAATTTATAACTTTTATAACTTCAATTGGCACTCTTTCTTTTTTAGCATATATATATGAGATGCACGATTAAGACGGAAATTTAATTTGTAGGAGATGGAACATATATTGGACACTTAGCATTGCAGATCTTGGTAATATTAAATAAGTCGGACGCATCTCATGCATTATTCAGTTATCACTAATATATATAATGAGCTTCGTTGGACCACCCCCGATGATTATTTATTCTCCAATGAAATTTAATATTCGGTTGAGGGAGGAAACTAAAGGAATATATCGCTATTATATATATGAATCTCTATGGTTCTGCGATGCTTTTTCTAAAACAACATGCCATTCATTTTAAAAAGCTTTTTTTTTTTCGCCCTTCCTTTCCGGATAAGATTGCACAGGGTGGCCAACACACTTGAAAATCTGCAGCATGATTACTAAATTATTAATATTGATTGTTTCCCACACTAATCAATAAGACAAAAATATGTATGCCCATTTTCGATAATATATAAAGTACTATAAGTACATTTATGTGCACGCCTGATAATGAAAATTGTGTACGTGTGTGTAATATATATAAAAACAGTGGATATGACATCCATCTCTAATTGATCTTCTTCTTTTTTTAAAAAAACAAAAAATTCATTGGTTTTTTAAATGATCTATTGTGTCACCTGTGGTCGGGATGTTGTCTAGCTAGCTAATTAATTTATTATGACGGTGCAAAATGTTACAGTTCTACTATACGCCGACTACTATATATAATAGCTTAGTATGATGGCTGGCTGGTAGCTGCTTGCTGTAAATAAATGCCCAAATTAAAAGAAAGGGCCACAAACATACAATTAAAACGTGCAGCTTATTAGATACAATTAAGCTTGTATGTATATATCAATTAAAATTGGACGTTCCCATTTGCCATATATCCGTCCATGCCTTTCATGTGGCATCATATGAATGTATGGGTATATATATTCTACAAGAATGAAGCCAAAAGATGAAGCTAGCTACAAAGAGAGAGTTAAATAAAATAATAATAAGCAGAGCAGTGTGTGGACTATTTTAAAGAAGATATTATATTGGGGGAAGATTCAAGCAAGTTCTAGCTAGTTTCGTGGAATATGGCTTTATTCGTTGATTAATAGAGAGAGTGATGATTAAGCCTATAATAAAAAAGGAAGATAGGGTAGAGGCTTTGTTGATATCCCATTTGGAGAGAGATTAGAAAATGGGATCTGTAAAAGTATGAAGTTGATGTAACACTATTATATATATTCGTTCTCCTTATTAATTATTCTGCAACTAACTAATCACTAATCACTAATCACACTCTTCTTTGATTATGGGAAACTTCAATTCCCTTTGTGGCAAGATTATCCTTCGCCTCTTCCAATTATTAATGGAATCAATCAATCAATCAATCACTGCATAATGTTCTTTAATTTCTCTGGCGTGCTATGTCCAGGACCACTCCACACACACACACTCGTATATAATTGATGATTCTGGCCGGTGAGGTCCAGAAATGAAATTAATTTCAACAATTAATCTTATTATTATTATTTCTCACAACTCAATATAATTGTGTTGGATGATGGATCCAGATCTCCTAATTATATATGTATGTAGTCTTTTCAGAAGGAAAAAAAGTGTTGTAGGTGAATATTGAAGAAGTGCATGAGTTTTTCTTAGCTTGTTCATTCATCATATCCAGCAGGTTGTACAGTACAGTGGAGTACTACATACAGGACTGAAAACAGAATACATGGACGAATGGATGGATCGAAGGACCATAAAATTAATTAAGATGAACGTTAACGCTTAAAAGAAAATGTTTTGCTGGAGAGACAGATCAGAGTACGTGTGAAAGGGGAAGTCGGAAGCAAAACAAATAAAGCATCAGTTCCTACTCCCCACGAGGAAACTAGAAGCCCAAAAGCATAACAACATCAACCAACCCCACTATTCCTTTTATTTAATTTTGACACTTTGCCTTGCCACCCCTATTTACCAATTATTTTACTCTTTAGTTCAGCATCAAGTTTAATTTTTATAAAAACATCATTTATTCTCTTTTCTACATATATAGAAATTCTTTCAACTACTTAAGAGTCTAAATGTACATTAATTTTTTCAAAAACAAAACTACATGTAACATTTTTTACATAATAATTATCGAGCTAGTCAGATTCAATGATAAGTCGTTTAATAAGAAAACAGGACATCAAGTTTGTTCTAGGGAAATTTAAAATAAAGGACTTATACAAAATAATATTTATTGTAAAGGATTATAAAAGCTATAATTTTTTAGAAAGACTAAACACCAAAAGTTGATATAATATAAGTTTAAATGACTAATACATTATCTCTTTTATACATAATTAAAAAAATCAATAAAACTATAACTAGAACCGTACATACTTAAAATGTGATATGATTGTATCTGTTTTTTTTTTACTTTTTATTTTTTTACCAGATTCTATATACATATAATCAATATATTATTAAGAAGTTGTGTAATTTATATTATAAACATCAATATTAATTAAGCTCATTTTAAGTAAAAATTAATTAAGCGCTCTTTATAAAAATAAAAGGGGACCTTGTTTAATATTTTTCAGATATAATAGATTAACATTAAATAATTTTTTAACCCATATAAGTTTTTTCTAAAATAAAAATAAATCATATAAATTTCCCTTTATTCTATTATATTATATATTCAGCTCCGGTCGTTGTTAGTAAAACTTCAAGTAGTGTATGTGCGTATTATATTCTAAATTCTAAATAATCCTTATGCGGGGTTGGAAAATTTAGCGCACAAGTTCACGTCAAGCCCCACCACAACGGACTAAATAATTATTAGAGGTTCATTAGCATATTGTCGTCGTATCAATTATTTTCGTTCGCATCTTGTTTTGATTATTTTGTCCCTTTCAGAACAAATATTGTACTACTCGGTGCTCATCATCCGGATTTCGGAATGTAATCTCATTGGCCGTTCCGTCTTTAATAATGCGCATAAACAAGCAGACTAATTGTTAATTAAAAAACAGGGAGGGAGGGAAGGAATATATGGAGACAGAAACAGTAGTGTTGAAATTTCAGATGCAGCGCATGTATACATTGAAGATCGTAGAAAAGTCATCATAAGTTTCAACTTTTAAGCTTTAATTTATATATAATTGCCACATTACTACTAATTACTAATTGCTTTGCCGTATCTTTTCTTCAATTTATCCTCATGCACGCACGCACGCACGCACACTTTATCATCATTCTAAGGTGTCAGAAGAAGATATATATGCATCTTTTCCGCCCTTGTTCATTTTAATGAGATATATTATATATATATATATATATATCATCATTATTCAAGGGTGAGGGAGAATAAAAAGCTATCACTATATATTAAGAATACATATAACTTGGGAACTAGAGCCCTTTGGTTTGGAAGGAGTGCGTTGAAAGCCGTTCATTAGTATGAAAGCAAAGTGGAAATCAGTAGTAAGAAAATTACAAGGCATATATTCAAATCAGAGCATTAAAGTAAGAAAATTGCCAAGTTTGATGGTGAGGAAAATGGCTTTGATTATAGAATTAAAAAGGAATCTAGACCGAACCCGATTATATTAACTGGGTCTGGTTTGAAGTTTAGCCATTGGAACTGATATTCTAGTCAAGTAATTAATGATAATTACATGAAAATAAAAATAAGTTAATATATATATATATAATTAGCTAATAATATATAGAGTGAATAGAAGGAGGGCGTTATTGGGATCCATGTCATGAGGAATATCTTGGGTTCAATGAGAGTGACAGCACCCATAGTTTGGATGTGGTATTGTCAAAAAGAAGGCCGGGTTTTCAGGACTTATGGCGTTGACGTTTCCGTTTTGGACGGTGTCCTCCCCTCACAAATTCCATCACATTACAAGTTACTATGTCTGTGTCTGTCTCTTATATTTGCATAAACAAAGAAAAATTAGTACATTATACAATAATTACTTGATTGATGTAATGTTTATTATCTTTGGCCCATGTATTTTTTGTCCTCCTCCTCTGATGCGTCTTTGACCCAAATTGTCCACATATATGTTTATGGGTTCGTTAGTCACTCTTTTTTCTTTTGACCTCTTTTGAATTCAGGCAAGCGTGTATTTTCTCTCCTCTTTAGAAGTATACTCCCGTTAGGTATAATGAGTTGAGAAAAGTGTCTGTGTCCATCATTATTATTGAACCAATCCATTGAATTCACTATTTGCTGCTCACTTTATTAGCATTCTTTTTTTAATTCAATGGAGGGTATATATATCTCATTATTTATATATTTACTGTGTGTGTTAAAGCCAAAACATACGTGACCAGACCTTCCAATGCAATTAATTTAACAAGTGACCCTCGATCGTTTCAAATATCCTGAACTCCCTTTGGGGCATCTCTGATCTTCTAATGATAATTTCTTAAGCATTTATCCCAAGTTGAGTAGTATTATTAATTGAGTATTCAGAAACTTTAATTTAGTGTGAGAACTGTCTTGTCATAACTACAGTGTGAATATAATGAACATATCGCGGGTGAAAATGAGGGCTATTACCGCCTTATCCTATCATATTTTTTGTGGTCTTTTAACTGGAAACATAAATAAATCATATTCACTGTATAATATTGATCTGAAACTAAAAGTATGTGAACAAGAGCAATGATTAAAGTTCAACGCTTGCTACAGAAGTAGAAGCAGGCTCATTCACACACAGACTAAACACACATGCTAACGAAACTAGTTAACTTAATGTCTTAAACTATTAAAATATTAGGCCTATGTCCAATAAAATACTTTTTCCTTTGAAAATTCTTATATATATATATATATAGACAAACACACACACACACACACAAAATTATTATTCAACCGAGTTTATCTATGGCGTGCTTGATATTTTTTGCAACCACTCACTAACCATGAACAACAGATCGATCAGAGGCGAAGGCCGTTAATTACTGGTGTGAACTCACTTAGCGAATTTCAAATTAAAATTGGACTTTGTTACGCTATATTATTATACATATTATTATATTCAAATTGATCATATCAAGTACCATGCGTGTATATGTATGTATGTATGTATGGTGTAGCATACGACGACCTGAAGGCACAAAGAAAAAGAGAAAAAATATACCATCGAGCTGTGTTGGCATGAGAAGGTTGACCCGATTTGCGCATTTAAATTAATAACATCGAGACTGAAGCAGCTTATACTCGATCTTCCCATTTTTCTATTTCGTGTTGACTGTGAATTTGTAAACAAAGACAACGTGCGTTTCTAGATTGTCTTAATTAAATTAATAATAAAATCTTCGCTTTAAGAAAATAAGTGTTTTAACAATGCAGATCGAGTTGGTTGATCTTCAAGTTACAGAAACGACACTTGTCTTGAAGGGTAAGCCGCAAACTCCGAATGCGATTAGCCCCAATTGCTCATATACCTAATAATAAGATTAGGAAAAAACAGAAGTGTGTTTGTGTGTTTTTTATCTTTTGGTTTGTTGATATATGTAGTTTGCCGCTAATGTTTAGTGATACAATTAGCTGGGTTATAGAAATGTGAGGAAAATAAAAGCAAGTGGGGTTGTGGTAGTGTTGGGACGTTTTAATTTATTTGTCATGGAAAATAAGTAAATTAAACGCTGAAACGTGCATAAAACAAATCCAAATATGCAAACGTGACGTAAAAAGAAATTAGCAAAACAAAGTAAAAGAAGATGAAGAAGAAGGCAAAACATCTGATGAGAAAAAGACGACCACCATGTTGTCTCGTGTCTTTTGGCGCACGCTTGATGTTTTATAATAACTAAATTAAATTAGAAGGTTCAAAAGCAATATTATTAGAGCTGAGCTTGAATCTGTGTTCCCTACCGTGTATTTCCCATATTTTTTTAAAACACGCGTAACGTAACTATGTTGGTTTCTAACTCTGCATTCGCAGGAAAAACCCCATATTATTTAAATATATAATAAGTTCACTATATTATTAAATAATTATATAATGACAATCAAACCCCCTCGTGTATATGTGGTCTACCATTGCTTCTTGTTTCATTGCACCCACTAAACAAGAAAGGTCCACCACAATATTAATAATTATTAATAATGATAACCCCTTGCCTTAGCTTGTTTGATTTAATATATGCTTATATATATATATATATATATCCTCTTGTTGTATTGATTTGATAGTCCTCATGCCTCAAATTGGAGGGGTTGCCATTATCCACTTACCTTTTTCATGCACAGTTCACACAGAGCCAGGGTGGTGGCCAGGGGAAGGTCGGATTTGGTGATGACGTGGCCATCCGTATTTGCGGTGGCTCCGCCGTCTGGCAACACGTATATACAGAGACCGTTCAACTTGGATTGTTCTAGTGAAACCCCACTTTTCGGGTCGGTGACTTTTCACTGGTGGTGGGGTTTATCTACTAAAACTGATCGAAATATCTCTTTTTTGGAGGATACATAGATTTGGTTTGAATCAAACCTTAATTAACGAGCTGCAATAGTTAAAGATCTTAATCAAACATGAACCCTTTATTAACTAAATGATATTCGAATCATTTGCACGGGGGCTAGATGCCATGATGTTACGTTGTGATTGGTGCACGCAGGCATGAAACAAATTGCGGAGTTGTCTTTGTGATGATGAGTGAGACAGAATACTTGGATTCGTAGGCTATTTATTCAAGGATAGGATTGAAAAAAAAAGTAAGATACGATTAGTATATATTAGTAGTAGTTGGTCCTCAAACCACTGAAGGTTACGTTAGTATGTGGAAAATTGACTGTCAATACATACATATATATAACTATCAGATTTGTCATTTTACTTGAACCAATACAATGCCAAGTCACCAAATCCCACAATACTCCACAATTGAATAATATTATTTCTATCTAAGTATGCACATTTCAGTATCTGGTTCCGTGAAAATGATCGAATAATGGAAGGAATTGTAATTCTCTTAACTTGTATATGTTTTAATTACCTGTACAAGTCACTAAGGAATATCGTGATCATGAGAAGAATATATAATATATATATATATGTGTGTATATATAATATTGGGGTTAATTAAGAAATACTGTAGCTCGTTGTGGTGAATGACAGCAAAGGTGACGATAAAACAGATGAAAAGGATGACGAACTGGAAATGTAACTACACAGAAATAGTGATAAGAGAAAGCGGTGGATGAGATGGTGATGTGTGAGATTTAAAATATTTTATGGTGAGACGTGTGACTAAGATTTGAGCAAAGTTAAGTCACTTCACTTGTCCAGATTCAATGGCAGCTCATAACTTTAGTCCACGTAGTAAAAACGACATGTCTTTAATTTTGGAACTTTGTCCCATTTTTCCACTCATGCGTTTATTCAACTCACTAGTTTTACTTTCGTTAATTATAATATTATGCCATACCCCCATTATGCCATGATTAGCTCTTTTCTTGGCTCTAGACGCAAGTGTTATTTATTAATAATAATAATAATAATAATAATAATAATAATAATATATTTTTCTCAAAACATATTTTGCTTATTATTATAATCAACTAAGATTAAAATTCTCCGGTAGTGCGCATGCCAGAATTTGTCCTCTTGCATATTTATGTTCCTTCTCACCAGTCATAATATGCTCGATCGCTTTGAGGAATTCCAAGGAATGGAAAATAAACTGCGATTAATAAATTCATCAAAAGCATAAAAGAATGGGCAGGATAAAAAACCTAAGCCTGCATGAATCGCACTTATGACTTAACAACAGTTATATAGCATGCAGAGATAGGTAGATTAATAGTCATATTTTTGTGAAGAAGAAAGCAGAATTAATGCATGCACCCTCATAATGGTGAATTATTAGTTTTGATGAGTAGGAAAACGCATAATGATGAATTCTCGTGCAGGTGCAGAAATATCCTTTTTGTTCACTTTTACAGCAGTGCTAGCTAACGGAACATGATCGATCGATCGATCACGTTGCATTTCGTACAAGTGATCACGCGTTCTTAAAATATATATATAAATTAAATTTACATATATATATTTCGGCCTACATGTTTTGAAAAGCAGCAACACAAAAACGCGTAATCTGGGCCATAACTTGTCTTTATGCTGTCTAATAATGGTACTACAAGTGAATGAATGGCCTGCGTGATTATGAGTTATCGACTTTGGGATTGATGACTTTAATTTGGGGTTAGAGGTGAAGCGAGCAGCAAGGAATTATTGCCCCCAAAGTGGAAGCCAAATGCGAGAAAGGCACTTGATTAATCAGTCTTAGCATTTAATGTATACTAATTAAGAATTAAACCTTTTATTTGTGTTGCAGCTCTTGTCGAAGTGGACGGCAAACTTGATCACTCAACCATCCACCTTCAGGCAGATCAGCAGACATGTGGTTTGGTTAAAGCCCAACACCATTATTCATCCAAGTCTAATCAAGCTTGCTTAACCACTTCCCTTTAGGGACACAACTCCACATTAGCAATAATATCACACCCCAAATTTTAACAAAGCTAAGTAACCAATTATATATGTACTATCGTTTTAGTATGTGCCAATAATCGGAGTTTTAGGGGGAACAATAATATTATACACATATAGTATAAGATTGATGATTTTTTTATTTCTTTTGGAGCAGCTATCCTTGAATCTTTACATAAACTTTGTCCCACTTTTGTCGCCGGCCATATCACCAATATTTTATATTGATATCATTGTTCACGGCTACTGTGGTTTTACTTACTGTTTTCCTCTCAAATTGTAGGTTTTTGTCAAATGTTAGTTTAATATACGGGCAATTTGCCAATTTACATTTTTTCTCTAAATATTTCCATCTTTCGTTCAAAATTTCCACATTCATTTTGAATAATTTATATATAAAAACTAAAATTCTTATTATTATGTTATAACAAATTTAATGTTTTTTAAAAGCATCTTTAAAAAAGAATTTGGCAGGCGGAATCTAATCTCCCTTGAGGTTTAGATGGCAAATTTAATATTTATATAGTATATACAAACAATTAAAAAATAAAAAGGCCATTGGAGACACCAAGGAAAAGGGTAAATCAAATAATATAGAGTTATGTGAATAAGAGTAGAGAAAGATTAAAGATTGATAAGTTGGACGATTTTTTGATGAAATTGGAAGTAGAAGTAATACTAGAATTAAATGTGTGTTTAATTGGTATGATCATGGAAGTATGTTATTGGTTTTTATTTGAAATATTAATTTTAAATATGAAATGATTAGTATACCCTTCTCCAAAAAACCCTAGCCTCTACCCCATAATTAGGGGTGTTCAAACTCAGGACTGGGATCGAGATTTATCTCTGGAAGGTCACGGTTTTTTCCCCATTTTTACAAAAAAAAGAAAAAGAAAAAGAAATTTAATTAAATAATTTTTTCATATTTTATTATTAAAAGTAATCATTTAACAACTAATAAGACCATAATAATTACATAAAATTCATCTAAAGTTTATAAATAATGTTTATTATTATTATTTTTATCTTTATATCATATGTAGTTAAAATTAGTACTACAATATATGCAGTTTATCTTTAATGATATACACATATTTTAAAAAAAATAACTTAATTAATATGAGTAATAATTATATGATCTTGGAATTGAAAATACAAGTAATACTGGAGTTAATGTGTGCTTAATTGGTACGATCTTGGAAGTATGTTATGGGTTTTTATTTGAAATATTAATTTTAAATATGAAATGACCAGTATACCCTTCTCGAAAAAACCCTAGCCCCCTCTACCCCATAACCATATCCACCTATCAGTCTTCACGTACGGAAACCACCGACGACCACCACCAGCCATCATCAGCTATCAACAATAAACATCAACGAACAAAATATTGAACCATCCATTTGCAAATAAAGAATAAATAATCGAATAATAGAAAATGGAGGTAGCAAAAATCGTATATCAAAGAGGGATACTATCAAAACGACTAAAGCTCGTGGGTCAAATAAGATGAAGAAGATGCTTCCGCCGTCCAAGAATTACCAGATCGAAGAGAAGAGCCTTTGTCGCCGTCTACGAATTTTTTAATAACATTTTGGGCATAGGTGTAAAAATACCCATCTACGAATTTCATAGGTGTGTCTAACATCATTTTGTGAGCCATACTTTAATAACTTTTTAACCATTTTTTTTTATTTATAACTGGGTGCAAAAATAATTAGTTTGGAAGGATGTGAAAGTTAAAAAAAAAAACACCCCATATATAAAGTTATGCGGACAAAAATGTTTTGATTCTTCTTATTTTCAATAGGGTGTAAAAACATTTCTAATTAAAGGGGATAAAAATGCAAGCTCCACTAATCACTAATGAAGAAAAACATTTGTTAATTTTCTGACTTTATTAATCAAATGAACAGTAGTACAAATGTGCATGTAGATGGCTAGAGAAAGTCAATGCCGATGCACAAGTATGGATATTATTTGGAGGGGGTAGAGAGAGAAAAGGTTATGAGGGAGAGGGGTGCAGGAAAGAGAGCGGGTGAGAATTTTTTAGATAATTATTAAAATAGGGCCCACAAATTATAATTAACAAATGTTTACTGTAACATCTCAATTTTTAATGCATTAATTAAATAATTAATATAGAAATCATAACAAATTAAATGGAGATCTCCCTAAACTAGAAGACTCAATCAAGATCCTAGAAATTAGGGACATAATAAAGGGAGGAAATCATGGGACTTGTTCTGATTTTCTTACAATTCCTAATATGATTTATAAAATTAAAGATAAAAATTACAAAGAAAAAGAGATATAGAGAGAGAAAGAAAGAAAGTTTAAAGTATAAATATATATATATAAATATATTATTAAAAAAATAATAAAAAAAGGAGAACGTGGTGTGGGACTTTATATATATAAAGCCACACTCAATCCATAGTCACAAAGGAGCATGTGCTGTGAGATCACAATTCCCAGTGCCGCCAACAGTGATTATTTTGGAATTTAGGGTTTTACTTTGATGATCAATAAGATTGATATGTGAATTAGAGTTTAAATTATTATGACAATTTTATTTTGGTGCGAGGTAACCACTTTTCTATTATTGTGCATACTTGTGACATGCTTGTGAGTTGTTTTAAATACATATATAAATTTGCAATTGATTTGTGATATATACTATAAAGTTACTTTATTATTGAAATTGTCTTGTGGGACTTATTTTATTCAGCAGTGGATAGTAATATAATATTATATGAAT
>JBAGKO010000005.1:18265577-18279412 GCA_037177275.1 Acacia concinna
TATGATATTGTAAATTGATATACTTGTTACCATGTGATGTTTTTGATAATATTATGTATTTATAAATGTTCCCACTTAACACCTTATGAGCACTTGCTCATATGCCCAATGAGATGGTTTGTTGGTTACTGAGGCATTGTCTCATCCTGTCGATTTAACATTTTTTAGGTGATAGATCCCATAGTAGTCCAACAGGAGAGACTCCAGAAGATTAAGGTATTTCTTCTAAGAGTAGCGCTTCCGTTCTTTTAGCTTATGCTAGATTATTATATATTACCACGTTATGATTTATTTTCATATTTTAGTTAATTATTCTCATAAGAAAAAGGAAGGTTTTTACAAAATGGTATTAGAGTTAGGCCTCCGGTTGGTGTGCTAGCGAGGACGTTAGGCTCTTATTGGGGGTGGATGTGTGAAGTCTCATATCAATTGGAAAAGGGAACGAAACATGCCTTATAAGAGTGTAGATACCTTCCCCTCGTGGACGCATTTTCTAGGTGGCTACGGCTGCATCCAGGGAAACAAAATCCTGCTCTTGATTAAGGCTGCAAATATAGACAATATCTACAAGGGAGGGCTCTGTGATGTTATATTTACCTTAATTAACATAGATGAAATTTTTATCCTTCACTACTACCAAAAAGAGATATAGTATTAGTAAAGTACGTCCGTTTTTTTTAAAAAAGCTAAAGTTAAAACAAATGCAATGGCAATATTATAATAAGTTGGATGATTTGGCTTTTGTTTTTCAAAAACTGGACACTGGGAGGTTGTTTTTTGCATCTATTCTGACACCTAATAGGTGTCTGTACTGTATAGTTATTGAACAAACCCAAATGGCATTTGTTCTGCACAACAGATGCTAATGGCGTATGTCAACACTTGTAGGTGTATGTTCTTTGAACAAAACAGACGCCTAGAGGCGTCATGGACTGCCTTTTATAGGCGTCACAGACTCCTATTCTTTCATCTTCTAAACTATTTCTCTTATATTCTCTCATTTTTTGAGTTATTTCTCTCATATTTCAGCTAAACGACAAACTATTTCTCTCTTCTTTTACACGAATCATCAGCAACCTCCCTCTCTTTTCTCTTGCTGGGCTCCTTCTTATGGTGTGTGTCCCTTGGTCGTCTCTCTTTCCGTCACTCGGCTCTCCTCTTTTAAACACGAATTACCCTGTAGCTTGCATTACTCGACAAATTTGTCCCTGAAGCAAAGGTTTAACTAAATTACTAGAAGCACTTGTCACTTAAAAATTCAGCAACTAATATGGTTGCTTTAAATCCTTTTTTTCCCTTTTGATTGTGTTAATTTTACATCGCATTAGGTGACTTTAAATTTTTTTCCCTTCTTATGTGTTAATTTGATATTGCTCCTGTTAATACATATGTATTATATTATATTGATAGTTTTATATGGTCCGCTGCTTCTGCTTGAATATTTTTTCCAATTGCTATATTGCTCTGGGCTTAGGAGGTGGTTAGGAGATTCTAAAATTTATAAGTTAAAATGTAAATAATATTTTTGAGTTCAATTATTAGTTATTAACAAAAATGGACACCCAAGGTGCCATTGGGGTCTGTTAAAAAAACAAAACGGACGCCCATGGCATTCATTTTTTTATTAAAAATGAACACCTTTAGTTGCCTTTAATATTTGTCTTTTGCGTTCATTTCGTAGATGGACGTTTTCTCAAAAAACTTTTAACGTCACTCAAATAGGTGTCCTCTTCAAAACAGATGCCAAATATATTTTAAAACAGATGTTAAAACTCTTATCTGTAGTAATGCCTATTTTTAATAATAATTATAGGTATTTTTGTCCACATAACATTGTATATGGGGTTATTTTTGGGCACCTTCACATTTTTCCAAACCAATTATATTTGCACCTGGTTAAAAATAAAAAAATGTTTAAAAAACCATTAAAGCGGGGCCCACGAAATGGTGCTGGACGCACTTGTGGAATTTGTAAACGGGTATTTTTGCACATGTGCCCTCAAAAAGTTATAAAAAAATTATTAAAGTGGGGCCTACAATATGTCGTTAGGTTTAGTTAATGGAACTATTATTTTTGCCCTATTTTTAAATGTTGATAGGTATTTTTACACCAAAAATTGTAAAAGATGCCAAACTCACTTTTAGAATATTTACATAGGTAGTTTTACACCTAAACCTTATATACAAATTATATCACAAAACTTTTTTACAAGAGAGAGTTTGTATCACTTGCATGCATCAACTGTAAATGGTAAATTCTGATTATAAATTAAAAAATCGTGAAAGTTTCAGAAGCCATTATCATGTCTAAGCACAATAATGTGCTTCTTTTGTTGGGCTATATGCTACTGACCAAATGTAGAAGACACTTAGATGACATTAATTAGTGTGCTCTGCGTCATCTTAACGAAATAGTATAGAATGCCCTTCTTTCCTCCTCACTTTAATTGATTGTTTTGCACGCAAGGATGTTTGTCTGATCTTTGGGTTATTTAAATGCAAGTTGGGAATTGATGAAATACATTTGATCATCAATTAATAAGCCAAATCTTGCTGTGGATAAATATCTATATATATATATATATATATGAAGCCATACACACCATTCGTGCGTTGCTTTAATGCGCTCGTCAAAACAAAAAAGGAGGCTTCTTACAATAAATAATTATTATTGTATCCCAACGCAAGATGTTGGTCAAAACACCATCATTCTACTGGATAACATAAACTAAAAATGCTACTGAGAAAATTAACATATAATCAATTACTTGGGAAGAAAAATTGGCCTGGCCTGGCCTGGGTTACTTTGATCTTAATTAGGAGCAAGTTATACACAATGATTACGTTTTATAGGCCATATTCAGAAAGGCATCTTGAACCTGCCACTTGATTCACACTCGCATATGCCAAAACTCTCCCAACAACTCAAACCAAGATTAGAAGGTCAAAAACGAAGTTATAGCGACCAATTAATAAATAAAGGTCAAACGTAAATTAAAAAAAGGTCAACTGCCAAAATATCATGTCAAATTGTTTCTCCTAAGTGGGGGGTGAGTTAGTGTGTCAGCTGAGGGAGCATTGTTCATAAACTAATCTTTTTGGTTAATGACGCGTCTTCGCTGCTCATTGAATTAGAACGAAGCACTCGCACCTTAATTAAATTCGTAACCCTTATTTTGCTGTGACGCCTAATGCCCTTTGACATTGAACTGTTGACCTATAATATTTAATAGCGTCTCTTTATTACTGGTATTTTTTCAACCATGGGGCTGCTGGTCAACTTCGTTCACTTGCGTTTGTGGTCGTCTGAGTCATGTCAGGTTCGATTCATTAACCAAAATCAAATTAAAATTGACAACTATTCATTGAATTGGGATTGTACGTGTTTGATTTCTTCCTCATTCGAGGGTTTGGTGTTCTTGAAAGGCCCAAGTACCTGCCTATCATAGAGTTGGACTTCTCCAACTTTGTAGAATAATAATGGGCATTCACTGAGGCCCGAGTGGGGAAAGTTCATCAAGTTAGTTTTGGGTTCTGAAATTACTAATTAGATTAGAGCCAGTTCATTCAAAGTTTGATGCATATTTATGAAGCCCGTGACATTGGATGCACAGCATTAACATAGAGAGGACTTTCAATTAATGTCTACTAAATAAATAAATCTTCGGAAAACACAGCAACCTATCTATAGCAACTGAACTTTAATTCTTTCTTTGCAAAAACAGAAGACAGCCATTGAACACTGCGTCTCTGCTACTATGACACATGCCTCGTCCATGGAGCAAGTTCATTGTCACATCTAACAAATAGATACTGGCAAACTTTGAATCCCTGAATAAGACTATATTATCAAAAAAGTTGCATGAAATATAATCAAGAACCAAGAGATCAGAGTCCATAAAAGAACAAGGAGATATCGTATATTCACCTGCATTCCCAATGCCTGCCAACATTTCTCGATTCTGCATACCCCATCATACCCAAGCCCATTCTCGGGGGCATAGGAAGTGCGTGTCTCTTTATAGGATCTAGAGCCATTGAAATTTAATAGGTTGCACCAAAAAATATCACCCAATGCTCAATACTTTATATCATCAAAATTCCAAAGGAGAAGAAGCGCAATTTAATCATGCAAGCCATCATACAATGGATTTAACACCACAATCCAAAAAAAAGTAGAAAGAAAAATCAAATTGTGATCCACCACTCGAGAGTTCAATTTGCTAAAGCAGACCAGCTAAGTACATACATGAAGATCAACGAAGTTGAGATCATGTTGACCAAAAGGTACACATCAGGTCGAGAGCACCTAGTCAAGTATAATATTAAAAAAGTTAATAACTAAAAAGTGCCATTTTGGATGTAAATGCTTACCTCACCACTCGAACCGGATAACCTTTCAAACAACTAACTTTGAGAGCTTAATTAGACTTCTCAAACTTTTGATCAAAATAATGTTCATTGTTCGCTCTTTTATTGCCACTAAGGTCTTTACCGCCACTGCAATGACACGTCAGTGAATTCAACAACCAACAGAAAATGAGGAAATATGAATCAAAAGCGACCAAAAAAAAAAGGCATAACGAAGTAAAGGCTGACAGACATGTTTCCAAAATTTTGGATTGATAAATGTAGAGAAAGAGGGGTTAGTGGCCAAGCATTGGTATGATGACAACAGTCCTATAGCAGCTAAACCAAAGACCAGTGAGCAGAGTCGCCCGAAACGCATTGATAAAATAGCAAAGCTAAATAAATGTGCACACAGTTTTAATACAGACCAGCAGGTCGAGATGAAAATGACAATACAACAATTCATGAACATTTCACAAACCTTCCTGTGCAAAGAAAATATTCTCCATGATCCTCATCATCAACATAACCGCCAGAAAGAACTACTGATTTTGCACCATAGTTTGACTGTCCAGCAATACCACTAACAGGAGGGAAATGAACACCCCACTGTCGGCATTCTGGCCTACTTTCCCAACATTCGCCAACCAGCACACATTGATTCCTCACTGGATCATTCTAAGCAGGGAGTGGACCAAAATGATCCTGAGGCACAGTTGCAAAAATCTTTCCACTGGCTGCATTTGCGTCGCCCTTCCTCTGGGCATGCTCTGTTGTATATGCCTTCTCTGGCCTATTTTGGTTGTGTACAAAATGGTAAGCTTTAGAAGTTTCTCCAGAACCAGTGTTTTTGGATATTTTGGCCATGCGAATAGCAATAACAAATGCAGAATTTATACGGGGTTGGCTTGCCATTTTGGAGGGGATATCGTGTCGACACTTTGCACATGTTAGTTTTCCTAGCCCAATCCATTTCTGGAAGCATTTCAGACAGAAATTATGCCCGCAAGGAGTCCGAAGAAGGACACTTAATTAGAACCCTTGTTGTATTGAAATATTATAATATGCCAAGTATCACAATTCCTTCCCAGAAGGTTACACAATGGCACAGTATAAATGAATTCAAAGAAACTAAGCACACCGCAAGAGCGTTGGAGAAATTTACTTTCTTTGCCAAAAAAATCCTGAAGACTAGTAAACAGATGAAAATGATAAATACACATGCAAAAGAAGCCTAACATCGGCATGTCAGGCATTGGTGGAATCATACAATGAACTTGCATCCATAAAACTAATTTCTTAGATAAAATTAAAGAACGTGCTCAAAGACCAGAATCCACTGACAACAAAAGTGGAGCGAAAAAGTCACACGAAACACTACCATGTTAAAGTTGAAAATATGAGGCAACGAATGAAAGAATTGAAGGGTTGTTTTGAATTTGAATGCTCAGTGTATAGTCACAATCTTATCGTTCAAATCAAGATTTGACCCCAAAAAAAAAAAAGACATCGTTCAAGAAGGGAAAAGAAAACGAAAATATCCCACGCCCCAGAAAATTTTTGATTCAAGTCGAATGGGACAAGTGAGAAAGAATTGACGAATAAATATAGTTAACAAAAGCAATGTTAACAACGAAAAATATAAAAGAAAACAAAAAGAATGCTCTGAATCACAGAGTTACTGTGACGGGCCTCACGGGCAACTGCATGCAGAAGGAGCAGTTCAAAGCCCCACTGAGAATATCCAAGACACCCTTCGCCTGACCTTCTACCTTGTTCTCCACGCCACCTTCGCCTGCCTCCAGCTCGGCCTTTCCACTCATGAGCAACTGACGTTTCTTCGCCTTGTCCAATTCTGAGAGAGAAGCGTCGGCTTCGATGGCTAGGATCGCAGACATCAAGTCACCAGCCCCATCAAGTACGGCTTTGACATTAGTCACCGGCGGAAAATCGGATGGCGGAGAACAGCAATCGGGGCATTCCCATTGAACCGTCTCGGTCATGGTGGCTAGAGGATTGGAGAGACAGATAACATGCCATTGGGTCGCATAGGTTTTGCACGTCAACTTCTCCTGTCTGCCGGCCTCACCTTGCAAGTTCATACACACACCGTTACAATCGCAGGGAAGTTGGGTGACGTGAGCCATTGTTGAAAGCAGAGAAGCGGGACAGAGAAATGAAGAGTGGAGAGAGCCATAGAGACACAGAAATTGCTGTGTGGCTTCTTTCCCTTGCTTTTTTCCTCCCTTACCTCTCATTTATTATTTGTCATCATTATATTATAATTTAAATTGAATATAGAATATTAAAATATTAATCTAATGATAAATATAGTTAAAGGAGAGGTAAAGAAGGGAAAAAGTAAAGGTGAGAATATATCTCCTAGAAATTGCAGGGTCGATTATTTCTTATACTGAGGGAGTGTCAGCTTAAGGAAGGGGAAAACGACGGGTTTTGAATAGTGTTAACAGAAAAAGTATAGGAAAATTACACTGAGGTCCTAAATAAAAAAATTTATGTCAAAGTGGTTTAGAGATAAGAAAATACTACTATGAAGTCTTTAATATAAGGAATATATTACTATCAAGTCCCAACTAACAACCTCAGAGTTGTTAATGACGCCGTTGGGGTTGTTAATGACAACCTCATGCAGGGTTGTTAATGACAATCTCAAGAGGTTGTCATTAACAATTCTAGCGGCGCCATTAATAACTTTGGAACCTTATAGTAATTTATTTCTATCATGGGACAACTTTGACGTAAATTCCTTTATTTGAAACCTCACTGCAATTTTCTCAAAAATTATTGAACGGTTTTCAAATTTCAAGGGTCTTGTGTCCGCTGTCCTCGGCTTGATGCTAATTTCTATGCTCCTAACCTAGGTATTAAAATGGGGTTAAGTTTTTCTCATTGTCTTTATCTCATTTTCTTTCTCATAGTCTCATCCCAACTATTAGATTATAAGAGAGAAAAGGAAGAGAGATTTTCTCTCTCATAATTCAATGGCTGGGATGAAACTATGAGAAAAAAAAAAATGAGAAAAGACAATGAGACTATCCTTCTTTATTAAAATGATGAGTAGGGGGAGTTATAGAATCTGGACGGTCCAAATTTTCTTTTTTTAACTTTGGCTTTCTCAAAAAAAGAAAACACTTTACTAAGTAGATAATCTAAAATAAAAATAATCTCTTAATTAACATTTGCTTAAAAAAATTTATGTAAAAAAGTGAAAATAAAAAAATAAAATCTAGATCATCCATGTCGTATCTGGACAACCTAAATTCTATAGCTCCTAGTAACCAAGTCCATTAAAAACCACATTAGTCATTAATCTAATGGAGGTAATAAGTCAAACTGAAGTTGACTAACAGTCGTATTGGTAACAATTAAAAAAGTGTAAGTTAAACAAAACAGGGAAAATTGAAGTGGGGTCCCAAAAAAAAGAAATTATAATCAAAAGGTTCCTTGAAATCTCTAAATTACATTAAAATCTTTAGGACTTTTGGGTAATAAATTCCATTCGAGTAGACAAAAATGCACTCATGGATTAAAAAGAAGAAAGAACAAAGGATTGCATTACAGAATCGACACGCCCATGATTGAACGGTGGTTTGAAATGAGAAATGCTTAAACGGAATGGTATGGAATCTATGTTATCACCCCTATTATCTTTGTTCTTTCATTTGATTGATCTTTTCTGTTAACCATCTGAAAAGATTTTGAGGTTTGCATCACTAATCGTCTTTTTGCCCTAAAACATGAAAAAAGTTTTCATCTTTTTAGTTTGAATAATGATTAGGGACGGGTGGATGGGTATTCGTGTAACAACCTCTATTGTCCTCCTTTATCTCTATTGTCCTCCTTTATATTTGTGACTTAGTTGGATGCAATGTATATGTTGTGGTAGTGGTTCCAATGTGTTTGGGTAGGGTTTAGATTTTAAGCTCTATTTTCAAGTCTAGTATGCTCTATGTTTGCATTACTACAGGGGGGGTAAGGGATGAAAATGAGGATGAAATTTTGTGGTTACAACACTTGGTGTTCAAAAGGGAAGATTTATTGTTAATGGGTGCATCGATAATTGTTAAAATTTTTGGTAAACTTGTTGATGACAAATGTAAGTCACATTTAAAATTTTAGTTGTGGTTTAACGGTGTTTGAGAAGGTTTTCAAATGTTTGCTATGTTTTTTTTTGTTGCCATTTTATGCTATTTTTATGCATTGAAAGTGAGAGTTTATCAATATGGGATAGTTGTGTACTTGTGTGCTTAGAAATCGTAATGTAAGAAGACAAAATGTGTTATTAATGAGGGTGGTGATAGTTGTTAATATAGATAAAGAACTTGTTAATGACACCTATATTGTGTAGGTGGATGATAGGTCGATAGTGATGACTAGCATGTTTGAGAAGAATCTATTATGTTTCTTTCATACTGTCACATCGTCAAAACTTGCAAGAATCTTAATTCAAGTTAACAAAATAATAGTGGCTTGACTCTACTTTTTTGAAAAGTGCATCTCATACTATTGTTTTTGTAAATGTTATTAGCCACACTTAAAGTTAGGGAGTAATTTGGTAGAAGTGCAGACCATATGATTTTTTGGATGGCCTATGAATATGAGGTAACTACATTGTAGATGTGTTTGAATATATAAATGAAAATTATTAAATATAATATGACATTTTATCCAACTTTAGTTTATGAAAGTTTGTCTTATGATATAAATTCAGTTGTCAATGTATGGATTTAAATTTATCCAAACATGCACATGAACTTGTTAATGAATATTCAAGGGGTTGTCAATGTAATCCCCTCAAAATTGTTAACACGTATTTATATTACGTCTCATATATTTATAGGCTATCGTTTACCGTTGTTATTATAATTTAATATCACATATTCACAAGCAACAAAAATTAATATTAATTAGGCGCAAATTATTTGGACAAATGAGTTGTCACTTTCAACTACCTTGCATATCACCGCAAGCACATAAAATTGTGAATGGACGCCCATAGACTCTTTAATGGATGTCCAAATACTTGTTAGTGTAAACCTAGTTGATTTGTTAGTGAAATCATGAGACTAGTGCCATGTCACTTGGGAAAAGTGCTAGGGCACTCGAGAGGGTGTTTGCAACATGAATGATGCTAGTGTCATAACAATTGGGTAAAGTGCCACGCCACCATAGAGGTATGCCTATCTAATTGTTAATATATGTCTATGCAGTTGTTAATAGAATCCCATGGATTTGTTACTGCAATCATGATGCTAGTGTCAGGCACCTAAGAGGAACACCCATGTAGTTGTCAGTGGACGTCTATTGACTTGTTTTTACTGTAAACATATTGCAATGACAAAAATAAGTATATAAATTCTTTGAAACTAATAACTAATCACGTGAAACAGATATGATTAATCTTCATTAACCACTAATATGAAGTCAATACAATGAGTATGTATTTAATCATTACAAAAAAATTACATAACTACAATGAGTTGGTACATGATTATATTTAACCAATAATCCTAGTTACAGTCAAATTTATCACCTTGTTTGGTTCTCTTCCTCTAAACATTCCCTTGCACCAAAGATACAACTTTGTCTCCATATATGGTATTAGGATGAGTGACAAGCCACCACAAATTTAAAGTATGGCATGTGATAAGGAGGATTCCTCATTTGCATTAGTTGTTGTATTAGTACTTCTTGTAGCATTCCCTTTCTCTATAAATTCCCACTTTTAATGCATAAAAATAGCACAAAATACCAAAAAACATAGCAAACATTTGAAAATTTTCCCAAACCCCATTAAATCACAACTACAATATATACATTGCATTCAACAAGGTCACAAATATAAAGGAGGACAATATAGATTATCACATGAATATCCACCCACCCATCTCCAATCTATGTTCAAACTAAAAAGATGACAACTTTTTTATGTTTTAGGGCAAAAAGAAGATTAATGATGTATATCTCAAAATCTTTTTAGACAGTCAACAAAAAAGCTCAATCAAATGGAAGAATGAAGATAATAGGGGTGATAGCAAGAATTTTGTACCATTCCGTTTAAGCTTTTCTCATTCTAGACCTCCGTTCAATCATGGGCGTGCGAATGCTGTAACACAATCCTCTGTTCTTTCTTTTGTTTAATCCATGAGGGCATTTTTGCCTATTCACATATGGAATTTATTATCCAAAAGTCTCATGGAACTTTAGTGTAATTTGAAGATTTTAAGAGATCTTTTTGTCATATTTTCTTTTGTTTGGGACCTCACTACAATTTTTCCAATAAACTATACCAAAATATTTATATTTAATTTAAAAATGTTTGATAAAAGTCTTATTTAATAGGGAAAATGTCATAAAAATTTTGTTAAAATAAGTAAAAGAAAAATAAAGGAGACCAATATGTAGAATCACAAGTCAGATTTTAAGGAGGAATCTAAGATTTTTAAATCTTTTTAAATGATGAATATGTTCCTAAGTAAGTTTTGAAAAACATATTGAAGTCAATATGTATATTGAAGTTGTCATTTGATTTTCTTGAGTTGGCATTATCGATTCCTAAGTTGTTAATGATGTTTGATATCAAAATATTAACTTCAAATTTCCTAGAATTTGGAAATGTCAAGTAGTTAATATATATATATATATGTTAAAGTTGTTGTTTGTGATTCTGAAGCTGTTATTACCTGTACCTAGGTTATTAATGAACCCCTATAACATTTGAGGAGGTGAATTAGTAAATATATATATTGAAGTTATTATTTTCAAGTTTAAAGCTATTATTATTTATACATAAGTTATTATTGACACCTGACATGTGTGGCTTCAAAACTTACTAGAGTACAAATTGGTGATTTAAAAAGATTTAGAAATCTCATATTCTTTCTTAAAGTCTAACTTGTGATTTTAGATATTTACCTCCCTTATGTGTTGTTTACTTATTTTAACAGTACTTTTTTAGGATTTTTCCTATTTTAAAATAACCTTTTAACAAATAGCAAAAGTATTATATAAATATTTTGGGAAAATTTTTACTTAAGTATCACTTGAATTTTTAAAACCCTAAAAAGTATTAAAAAATGAAAAGGACAAATAGGTCCTTGGTAGGAATAAGAAATTTTGAAATGTTGTACTTTTACCAAAATGTTCACCCACTGTTTTTTTCTTTTTTTGTTTAAAGGCTAGTTGTCTCACTGGCAGCTGGTTGCCACCCTTCACTACTTAGTCCATCGTCAGAGAGGGATCTGAGATGTGTTTGTGGGACTAGCTCATCGTCTTAAGGGAGAGGAGGCCACTACCAAACTGCAAGATGTTCCACTCCTGGTATAAGAACTCTTAATAATAAATTATTCTATTGCTTCTCTAAGGATAAAAATCATAGGCATCAGTTTCATTCTGAAGATGTTCATTTAAATTTCATATCTGATTGCTGTTATAGCTTGCTGCATAATCTTGAAAAAGACTATTACTCTTGCGGTACAATTTTTAGTTCTCTAAACACATTAATCGTGACAAAGCACAAAGAATTAGATTTAAGGCTTAAAAACCTAGAATCTAATTTTGAGTTTATAAAACAACAACAGGATCTTAGATCACTTCCGTCTAAACAAAGCCTTGAAAATTTTCTCAAGAAATTAAACAGTGTAACAAAGGAGTTTGAAACTTCTGAGGATTTAGCTAATAAGGTTCTAAATATAGAACACAAATTAACACAGATCCATAATAGGTTGGATCAACTGTTAAGTTAGATGGTTCTAACACATCACACTGAAAATAGAAAACGATTGTTTTTCCAGTTATTGGAAAAGGTTTTCTTTTGTATTAGGTATTATCCACTATATTTGGTGAGAGAAGAAGCCGCTACATTCCTACAACAAACTCTTACCATAGAGGAACATAATTGGTTTAGTAACCACGTAGAACCTTATACACCTGAAGAACATTTGGAGTACAGAAATTTCCTCAGATATAGGTTTATAGTTCGACAAGCAATAGTTACTCTAAGAACTTATGCTTTAGAACTTCACAGTAGGCTATGATTGTTAACTTTTTCAATTGGTTAGCACAACAGCCATTAGAAGACCCAAATTGGAGATTATTTGTACTCCATAGACTTCTTGCAACTTGGCAGGAAATTAATACCTTGTATTTATCCCTGCCAGAAGAGTTTCGTAACTCACAAAGACACTATATATTTTGTGAAATCATAACCACTATGCTTTGCGAACTTACTCGCAATGACTTCTAGTAACCCTGATTACACACTAGCACTAAAAACACTTGAAGAAATATCTGAACCAGCTATAGGGTTTGTGCTAGAACAACCACCTCAAGGATACTCTTTTGTCCAGTCTGGAGATAAAGTAATATCTAGACAACTAGACACATTAATAGAGCTTCATATAAGAACCCTTCAATATCAGAGGGTAATTACTAATTTTTATTATTATTATTATTATTATTATTGGCTTTTTCCATGTCCAAGTCAGCTTGGGATGGCACCTCAACTCACTCAGCATACATAAACTTTAATGGCGTTAGTGATATATAGGCAAATTGAACATGCATAAGGAATTAACGTTCATAGACGGAGCAAACTTGAGGGATAAAAATAATATAATGATTCCAAATTTCATGAAGTAATGTTAAAATGAAGGGAAACTTTGAGAACCAAGAATATTATTAACCCCAAATATAAGAACACTGAATATATTATCCAATTATGACCCAAACATGTAGCCGTAATAATTGTTTTATTTCATTTTTCCTGATTCATTGTATTTTATTACAGTCAATCATGAAGAACATGTTTTTAAAATTTGTCTTTCTAACATGTACTTGGTCATAATAAATTAATGTGGTAATTTTTCTTAGGCTAGCCCTATAAATATAGATGATATTGTAAGGAGCCCACATTTAGTGGCTCTAATAAAATAGAGTGTATCTATACTTAGCAAAAAAGTAAAGAGAGAGCCTAAAATACACGCTGTATTGATTATTGGTCATGAATAATTTTATATATGTATATGAATAAATATCAAGAAATGATTGTATTATGGTTAAATTTGACGGAGTTAATTATGTGTTTTTAAGGGGAAAAAAAAAAAGAAAAAGCGGCCTGAGAATTGCTCTGTGAAGCGAATATGGATTTTTTTTTAATAAAAACGATTGAAAGAGTGAAGCCACATTTGTTTGGACCCAAAAAGAGTGAATATATGCGTGGCATATAGATATGGAGAAGGTTTTTTGTTAGATCAGTTTGCCACGTTATCATGGTGTAATCAATTAAAATATAAAACTCAGTTAATATCAATTTTAGCTGATGGTTGATATAATTCACATTATTTATTTATTAAAAAAATATTTTAATTAATATTTCACAAAAAGTAATGTTAGCCGTCTAGCTTAACCGCAAGCGCACGGGTCGCAAGTAATATAAAAAGATCGTTCCCACGAGGACTAGGACA
>JBAGKO010000005.1:18292293-18314241 GCA_037177275.1 Acacia concinna
GCACAGAAACTAGAAGATCAACTGGAAGATATTGTACATATGTTTGGGAAATCTGGTCACATAGAGAAGTAAGAAACAGACAGTAGTATCAAGAAGCAGTACGGAAGCAGAATTGAGAGCAGTAGTTGATGAAGTATGTGAAGGAATCTAGGTCATCAGATTATTTAAGGAATTAGGAATCCCATTTGAAGGATCGATGTAACTCTGGTATGACAATAAGGCTAGTATAGAAATGGTCAAGAACCCAGTCTACCATGAGAGAAAAAAACATGTTGAGATAGATAAACACTTTATTAGAGAAAAGATTGCAACTGGTGTCATGAATCTATCCTATATAAAATCCATAGATCAGATTGCAGATGTTATGACGAAACCACTGGGACGAGCCAAGTTTGAAGGATTTCACGACAATCTGGAAATGATTGATATATATTCTCCAAATTGAGGGGTGTTAGAAAATCAAATCATAATTCCATGATTATCTCCTTCTATTATGTCCCTCATTATTACTCTTTATTTTTTACTTATTCAGTACTGTTCATGCGTATTGTTCACGTGTATGTACTATTCACTTGTTCACGCGCCTGTACTATATATTTCCAAATAGGTCTATTGTCTTTAGCCTATATAATGTATCTTTGATCATTGGAATAAACATACAAAAATCAAAGAGCATTTGCTTCTCTTCAAATAGTGATGTGACTGCAGCTATTTGGAGTATTTGCTGGAAAGGTGCCAAGACTACTCTTTCAGTTTTGGTAAAAAGCAGCAACAAAATAGTAAATCAATGCGTTGCAATCCAAGAATTGAGCATTAGACAAATTTGTCAGTTAACAAACTACTAAATACATGTTAAAGACTCCTTAAATCTTACTTTTGTTTCAATTTGCTTAAGAAGAAGGTGGCAAATGGAATATCAACAAGAATCCCTTCAAACATAGCCTGCAAAGTTAACCACCAAGTAAAGTCACAATCACACAATTAAAATACTGCACAAGGGTGTGCCACCAAAAAAATCATAACAGGAAAAACTTGTAGTGTGTGTTCAGTTACAGGATGCAAACCTTTACTTCACAAAACAAAATACATAAATAACGAAACAAATCCATACTTTTGCAAGGAGAGTTCCAAGAAAGTGGAAAAATTGGAGATGTTGTTCATGAATCATTCCTGATCCAGGATTTGGGTAAAGCAAGTGATCTGCTGTTTCCTGAATACATTGATAATCAGCAAGCCAGAAATCATAAGCTGCACATATAAGTAAAGCAAAAGCAGGAGCATATGCTGAAGTAGCTTCTAGGTAGATATTTGCAAACGTTTATTTATTAGAAAAATTGCGATGAGGTCCTAAATAAGCAAATTTACGTCAAAGAGGTCCTGTGAAATTAATAAATTACACATTGTGACTTTTCTGTTGTTTATTCTAATTGTCTATTTACCCAAATATCCTTCATGTTTAAGCTTCCCCCTATGGTTGTCAATGGGTAGCCCTTTGGTTGTCAAAAATGGGTAGCCCCTGTGGTCGTCAATAGCTAACCCTTGTCGTTGTCAATGACATGCTTCAAACTGTTAAACCACAAGCGTTGTCATTGACAACCAGAGGGGCAGCCATTGACAACCAGAGGGGTAGTCATTGACAGCGACGAGGGCTGCAATTGACAACCACATGGACACCCATTGACAACCTAAGAGGCTGCCCATTGACAACAACAGGGGCTGCCCCATTGACAACCCCATGGGCTGCCTAAATACTAAGGGCATTTGGATAAATGGACAATTGTAATAAACGACAGAAAAGTCTCAAAGGCCCTCATTGCAATTTGTTGATTTCACATTACCTTTTTTATGTATATTTCCTTGCTCGGGACCTCATTGCAATTTTCCCTTATTTATTTTGTTTACAATCTGCCATGACTATCACTTTAAGTGGTTGTCTACAGATATTCTTAGCTATTGACTGGAATAATCTTAGTGAAGCTTTTTTTATTACTTCAAAACACGTAATGGCAACCACATTTTCTCTAATGCTTCAATCAACTTTGAATTCATGCAGCAAACCAATATAAATAAGCTTCTTTCAACCATAAGCTTGTTAGTAAATTAGCTTATTATATATGGTGCTTGGCTAAAGCGATGACAACTCTTAACATGAAGCATAAATGATATCAAAATATTCACAGAACCTTAAACAGCCCATACTGCACATCAAAGGCAGCTCGTGTGATATTCTCCATGAAATCTTTGAAAATTCCACCACCATCAATTCCAGCCTCCTCCACCCCAAATTCATTGACAAAAGACACACGAATCTGCCAAACAGCAAAATCAATCACTTTGTGAAAAATAGTAATCTTTAGTTGCCCATAAGACCAAAAGTGGGAAATGACTAATCAATGTAATGACAGGCCTAAAAAACAGAGACTTTACCAGTCCTCGAAGGTCTTCTTCTGCCAACTGGCTCATTTGATTATAAGCGTCTTCCAAAATACGATCTCGTCTTATTCTGAACCGGTTTCTAGTATACACAGCATGCGACCCATGTCTTTGCCTGACCGCAGCTAGTTGAGACTAATTGAAAAAAGGAGGGGGATGAAAATCACCATTAACTTTAACTACTACATGAAAATCACCAGTGATTCATAATAAATTGCAGAAAATCAGCTCTGTTGTTAATGCTCCTATCAATTGAAGACCTGTAATACAAAGATTATTCAGGTGTAAAGCTAAGGCATACAGAGTCGCATACTCACAGTGAATATTTTGACCCTGCTTGTAAATGGTATCAAAAAAGGGGCCTGCTTCAATATTTCATTTGCTCGTGTATGCTCTATTACAGCCTGTTGATAAAGGATCGTCTGTTTAGATTCAGTCTTTATTTATATAATGTCAAAATATAACATATCAAGAATGTCAGGAACAAAGGTCACTGGCAAAACCATCTCTACAAGACATTCCAAGTTGAGGATTGTTGGGTAACACCATTAGAAGATGTCCAAGAAGATGTTATATTTTCAATTATTTATTTTGTGAAGTTTGATTTCATTCAGTTTTATTATATGTTTTCCAGTCATGATAGGATTAGTTTTCTGTTGAAAATTTTAGAAGGCCTGTTCATGCTATATGCATAGGATTAGCTTGCGTTTGTCTCCTACATTTCCCCATTTATTTTCTTTTGTTTAGATAGGCTTTATTATTGTTACTTGAAACTTAAGAGAGCTTGAGTCTCTCTATCTTATCTCCTATAAAAGTAATTTCAATGCTATTCAATAGAATAAATTCAGAATACAATTACACCTGAATTTCTACAGAGAAAAAATACCTGAGAGATGAAGAAGTCATTCACTCCATCAGCATGGAAGTCACTGGGGGATGTAAACTGTCGCCTATTGTTCCAATCTTGCAGCTATCAAAACAAATTCAAAGAAAGTTAGAAGCAGCAAAAGGAAAATACAATTAAATTTATGATAATATGGTTGCTCCTACCTGAGAGAGGAGCTCAGATATTACGATGCTGACCCTCTGTTGAATGACTTCAATAGATTGCCTCTTATTAGAAGAGCGGACTGGGATAGATCTCACTGAGTGAGCAGATGTGGTATGGTTTACCCACAGAAGCTGCCACAGGGCCTACAGAAACAGCAAACTTGCACATAACTAACAGCCAGCGTCAAGCAGGAAATATAGGACTTAATCATTTTTGCAAAAATTCTTGGCAGCCTTGCAACAGTTGCAGTTAAGATTAACGCATTTTGAAAAAGTAACATATTCAAGTTCTTTGGACTTGGACATACAAGGAACTAAACAATCTTGAAAAAAATCCATCAATCGACTTCCCCCCTCAGTAAGTTTAAAATCAATTTTCTTATATTTATAGATGTTAAAAAAATAGGATGTACCTGTCTCAATATAATGACAAGACTTCTGATATCCTTCAGTGATAACGGTTTCTCCTGCTCATAGAATTCTTCATTATCAACTATCATAAGCATGTGCCTAATAAAAAGTACACCGTTAGGGCACACTAGCATCAGAAAGCTCCAAGTGGAAATTATTAAGAATTCAAAGGAAAAAAGGTCCTGCAACACATAGAAGCTTTTTCATTCATTTAGAATCTACATAAAAAATATACAGAACATAAAGTCTTACTTATAGACAGGGCAGAATACAGCCAGGGGCAAAAGCCAGCCAGGGGCATCTCCAGAGAGGTATGCTAGTTGATCAGACAAAGATGACCAATTTTTATTCTCATGGCACCGCTTCATAAAGCTCCAAAGCATAGGAACAACTTCAGTTCTATAGGCAAGTACAGTCATGATCCGTTCAAGTGGCAGCGAGCTGAAAGTAACATGAAGAAATCCACAAACTGCACCAACAGCTATCACTTCCCTATCATCTGGTCCATGATCCAGACCATTGACAAATGGAATTCCTCTAAATAGAATATTTGTCTGCACCAGAAGTCACAATTTCATCAAAACTTTCAAATCATATGCTGAAGCATGTTTCTATCTAATCGATGCTCTAGATATGAATGTCATTTGCCATGATGGCATACCAGTTGCAGAAGAAAGCGCGAATCTATGGCATTGCAAATTTGCAGTTCCAATTTCCTATCCATGGCTACTTCCATAACTTCATCGTTTCCAGTCATATCATCCTCAGCAATCATAGAACCTGACTTGTATGCACCATCAGCTTAGGAGAAAATCAAAAAGTAGGAAAACCAGTTGGCTTTGACTAAAAACAGAAATATAAAATGCTACAAGAATAAACTGATTTTTCATTAAGTAATAGAAGACCAAATTCTTCAACACACATATTTTACAGTACTCAAAGTTAAAATTGACGGAAGACTAATTCTTCAACAGGATTTTACAATAATCAAACTGAAAAAAATAGAGCATAAGATTGAATAGCCTACTTTCTTTAGTCTCTTTACTTGATGTTTTAACAGACGGGAGTGCCTCCAATAAATTCGTGGTAACAGCAGCAAGATCTACAGCCTGAATATGGATACCCAGATATTAACTACAAAATCATGCAGAACGAAGAGAAACTATCAAACACTCCTAAATGTTTTACCCAAACTGATGTAGAGATTTTAGATCACGGGAAATATAAAAGAATAAGTTGTATATTTTTGCATAAAAGCTCCCTAGTTACCATATCAAATGAACAGTCAGGCTGAGACAAAGCCGTTCCAGCAGTTTCTAGTATATTCCCCAGCAGGCAAGCATAGCTAGGGAATTCATCTGATATATCCTTAGGTAGTAAATTGATCTGGACTTGCACGCATTGTGCCATTTGATGAATATAATGCTGGCTCAGGCCGTGTGTTGCAAAAAGCTAAATACCAAAAACAAACAAACCTTACAAATATGGCAAGAAAAGATAGTTCTGAAAAAGTGGTAGCACCCTAAAACATACAAAGGATTCACTAGCAAGAACGATAAGGATACATTGGCAAAAAAAAAGAAGGATAAGGATACAAAGAAGATCTACTACTTATCGCAAACATAAACAATACAAGGAGCAAAAACAATCAGTAACTCTTGATCAGTTGTAAGTCCATTCAACAGGAACCTTACGTAGTAGTTCCTGCAATGGTGCCTGAGCACATCTAGTGACAAAGTAATACATCTGTTTTGCAGCATCCACTAACTAGTCAGTTATGTGTGTTGATTTTTTTTCTCCCAACTGGAACTTATTATTGCCCATTGGAGTGCTAACATTTACTGTGAAGAGAGATGGACCAAATTATATTATGCATTTGAACAAAAAGGATACAAAGAAATTCAAAAGGCTCAAAACTCAAAGTGAATTGCAGAGACCGTACATAAAGACTCTTTTACATTGTCATTTCTTCCATGAATTATATATTTATGAAAATTAAGAAGTTTATCTTTGGTTTTCAAAAAATTTGAATTTCATAACATTGTTTCTTTTTCTTTCTTTTATTTGTTTAAATATCTGATTTCCATTACTGCCAACTAATTTAAATTCGAGCACTATTTGATACAAACAAGAGGTAGCTCTCCCAATATAATTTTCTATCACAAGGCTCAAAAAGTCGACCTTGCTTGATGGGTAGCAAATTCTTTTCACTTGACCAAACCAATCTCACTTTATAAAGCAGAAACACATCCTTGATGATTAAAACCTGTTTGAAAGTCCATTTTCACTCATTAAAAGCTAAAAAAGAAGCCCCATCAAGTAAAATTAATAGGAATACCTGTCTTAAGTATGGGAAAAGATGCCACAAGAAAGGAATAGTAAGAATCTGAGATGAGAAGCTAAATCTTGGCTCAAAATTTGTGCAGATACATGGCTTCTGACCGATGTGAGAAATTAAAACAGTGAGTACACGCTCCAATGATGATCCTTTTCCATTGGGGGAACCATCTTCCACATCGTCCTACACATGATTCAGTACTTTTGTGTGATGACTTGTACTATAGATTAAACAAGTCTTTTCGACAAAAAGAATAAATAAATAAAAAAAATAACCAGTAATCATCACATAAACAATATAACAAGGATTTTTGTCCGGTGTGTTAGTGACAATGATAGAGTAAGTAACTTCATTGGCATAATGTCATATTCTGAATGTAATTCCCTCCAAACTCCATAACGGCTTTAAAGCATTTGGCAATAAATATTGCTTTAAGAAGATATTGTTTGGGAGGATAGAAAGATGTTGAGAAGTTTTGAATACCAAGATAAGGGATAGTAAGACTAGAGTTTCAGGGAACCTGAAAGGAAATATTTGTCGTTTCTCTCAGAAAGCACAAATCTTGAAATGAATTGCACCCCCACATCATTAATTTATTTAAAAAAGGAAATGAAGGAAAATAAGAAAATACAAAAACAGAGAAGAAATACAGGAACGGTGCCAGAAATAATTTAGTGGCTTTCAATTTTCGTCTCAAGCTAAATATATTTTGACAAGTGATGCTGGACAGAAATAATCAGGAATGAAATAATAGTTAAGCTAAATCTTATAGCGCTCAATGATTGCCATATTTCTCAAATATATGACAAACAAAATAAATAAATGTCTTCCGGATTTTGGATACACAAAATAACTACAAAAAGTTAATTTAACAAAATGAACATTGGCACAATAAATATCAGATCCCCATATGAATGATAATTAAATTAAAATATAATTTACAACTAGAGTGACATATATTCAATCTCCAGATAAAATATTGACATTTGAAAGATATAATTTTTTGCCACCAAGAAAACAAGTTTAGGCTTACACCCAGAACAACAAACTCCTGTCAAGTGTACATATGAAGAGGACAACTAATTTTACCCGATATCTCAAAAAGTAATAAAGAAAAATTGGACTATAATAAATAGAACGTTACCTTTGCAGTGAGAATAATCTCTCTGAGAAGGGCAAACACATTGTTTTGAAAGAGATATCCTACTATGTTACAGCTCCAAGGGAGTTTGGGATCGATCAACAAAACTAAAACTTCCAACAAAGGGATAGCTGAGGCATTGGATTCCTTGGAAGTCAACAAAAGCTGATCTTTCAACTGATACCTGCCCAATCAGACACTAGTTAAGCAAGCAAGCAAGCAATTGAAACCAAAAACATAAAAACAAAAGGATCTTCAAAAGAATTCATATATTAACAGGTAATAAAAGTGTCGTCAAAACCTATGGCAGGGTCAGGATATTAATGAAGCAGTAGTTTATCATTCACAGTCACAACGTATGTGAAACCAAGACAAAACAAAATAGCTATAGCAAGTGATTGATTAGGTCTCATGTCATGGCAAATACTCAAAAACACCACTCAGGAGCATAGCAGTCTTATCCCTATATGATATTCATTAAAATTTCCAAAAGATGACAGGAATAAAAGGATAAGAGATTCAATGGGCCAGAACTTAAAGAAACCAAAATAAGGCAAAAAAAGCCAACCTATGGTGGTGCATGGCACGGATGCAAATATAGATCAATCTCTTCAACCGGTAGATCACCAAAGCACATTTGGATGAGTAATCTGAACCGGCAAGAAGTTTAACGACATCCCCTGTTGCATATAGTCCACCCAATAAGTTTCATGAAAATACTTAAGCATAAGGGAAAAAGACAAATAAATACCCCATAAATATAAAAAAAACTTGAAAGATGACTCAAATTTGGTAAATGACAAATGAGGGGCAGAAAATTGTCAGTTTTAGTCATTTTATTTTAGTCATTATCTGATCAGTTTTAGTAATTTTCTGTTGAATTTTGATCAGAGCCCCTCATTTGTTATTTACCAAATTTAAGTCATCTTTCAGGGTTTTTAATGTTTAGAGGGTATTCATTTGTCATTTTCCCTAAGCATAAAGGCAGGTATTTAAAAATAAAAATTAGATTGTTTTTCTACTACAAATCACCCAGACTCAAAAAATGGGAACAAAGAACATATCAATTAACAATTACCACTATCTTGAGCAAACTGTTGAAGCAGTTGGCATGTTTTCACAAGAATCAAGAAGTCATCCAGATTTTCTGCATTAAAGAAGTACAGCAACTGGCGAAGGAAATCAGAATCTGGACCAAAAGCATTCCTGAATGCACAATAGATGGTATTAAGCTACAAAATCTAATCACGTCAATATCGAATCCAATCAGAGTAGTAATGGAGCAATGGTCAAGTAAGAAAATATTAGAATTAACTGACTTATCTATATTTAAAGAAGCTTCGGAGAGAAAGTAATGAACAATTTTCATTTTTTTTCAGACAACAATCCAAAATTATAATCAAACATCACCTGTCTACGTTTTTGCAGTGCTTGCCATAGGTTTTATGGAACTGCTCTCGCACCTTAGACTGTTCAGCTAAGACAGCTTTTCGCCCTCTGAAGCATTTCTGTAACAAGAACCAGTTAATCTTCGCAAGATATTCATTAAGTAATAGCCATTGCCAATCCAGATTTATGCACATTACCAGAAGCAAGCATACATCAACTGCAATACATATCAAACCAGAATCTAGGCAGCTAAACTCTAAAGTAATACAACATACTGTCTTAAATTTAACATGGCCAAACATTAAAAATGAACAGAGCCAATGAATATCCAAGGCATCTTAAATTGCATGCCACAGCATGAATTGTAATGCTACAGGCTGATTGCAGATGGAAACGTGGGGGAAGTAAGGTGGTAATGGTAAGTTGCCCAGGAACATCTTTCTAACTGAAATTATCAAGTACACTGAATATAATTCTTGAACTTGGTCTGCTTCATGAAAACAAAAAAACAGATAACATTGGTATACATACTATTCTGGGTTTCCGAACTTTCGTCAATCAATAGAATGAAAGACAAAACAACAACAAAAAGACACTTGAAGGGAGTATGGACCACAGCGATCTAAATTGCTACAACCAACTATTACGAAGTTACAAATTTACACCACTGAAGCATGATAAATCAATTAGAGAAGTAAAATCAATCACTTTTCTCATGCCAATATAGTGTTCCTTTCCTGAGTGCATATTGCAAACAACTGACCAACTTAATTGAGCTGAGGGCTTCAATTGAAAACAGATTACATTAAATGGCACAAACAATGTACAATTCTTTGTGTAGATACCACTGACTAGCACTTAGCACCAGCGATATGAAGAAAGCAGTAACTTATAGGTACCAAACTTGACACAAAAATTGAGTATTTCAATAAACAACTACAGGGAACGTGAAGTCCACCGATTGCAGACTGAAACCATTTAAATGCATTCAAGACAAAACCTGAATTTTCACCGCAGAAGAGTTTTGCTGGCGCAACTTTAAGCGCCGGTTCCGCTCTAATCTCGTCTGCTCTAGGAGCTTTTGCCTATCCCTTTCCTTCGAACTACGGCCTCCCAAATCAACACGCTTCCTAGTGGATGGATCGCCAGAGAAGAACATTTTTCTTCTATATGCGCTTGACCAGCTTGCGCCCTAATTCACATAATAATAAAAATCGCACAGCTCGCTCAAATAAAAAGGAAAATGTTTGGAGAAAAAAGTCGCCCTAGAATCGAAGGAGCTGTGAGGTAACTTCTATGCGAGGTAGGTGCAAAGAAGATTTAGAATACAATAAATGAATATGATTAGGGAAAAATAATCTTTTTAGGGGGGAATTGAGAATTATGTAGTGTGTTAATTTCGTTCACAAAGAAGTTTTCCGATCTTTCTCTCACTTTCTCAGCAAGCCTGTGTTGTGGAGGAGGAAGTCCACTTTATGGGGAACACAGAACAGTGGCAATCAACTGGACTATATATATATATACACACACACACACATGCGTGTGTTTATATTGTTTTTATTTTTTGGGCCAAGTATATATTATATTCATTCGACTCGTCGCCGCCGTCGCCTCCCGAACCGTCGACGTTACATGGGCAGAATCTTTTTTGGGAGGAACATTAAAATGCAATGCTATATAATACTGCGTGTGTAGTGTTCTTTTGAGTGAGATGTGGATATTTCGCTAAATAATTTGTACGAATTAGGAAATTAGTTGCAAAAGAATTGAGCAAGTTGGTGATTGTGTTTGTTATGCCATACTTCTTTTATATATATATATATATATATATATATATATATATTAAGATGGGCTATAATGTTCCAAATTTTCCAAACGATATAGGATACCGATAAAAAAAAATGATACAGGATAAAAATAATTGGAAGTATAAAAACGAAAAGTAGATGCTGAGGTGACAACTGAATTAATATTTGCAAAATGCAAAAAGTAAGAGCGAATATCCAAAGAGACGGTATTAAGGTGATCAGCTAGCTGAGAAGCGCTGCCATAGACCCTTCGCTTATCAACCGAGGCAATCTACAGAGATGGAAGGGATGGTTGAAACTCGAAGCCACTGTTTAGGATCCATCCAGGATAACGCGCTTCTCAGGCAAGCTAATGGAAAATCCTTGAAAGAACAAGGAGGCTTGCGCCAGATAAAATAATGCAGGGGACATCCAAGGTGACACGCCAAAATATACCCGACTTTCAATCCTTTCTCCTTCCGAAAATTCAAGAGAATTTGCCGTTGTGGCGTAATGCCTCTCCTTGTTTCAAGCCCAGACTGTTGTCAGGTTTAGGGGAAGAAGTAACATTAAGAGCCATAAGAGAGAAGGGGGTGTGTGACTGAATGTCTTTGATAATTTGCCGGGGGAGTTTGTGAGTTCCATGGTGAATTGCCTGATCTCTTTAAAACCATATGAAATTTAAGAGGATTATAATTCCTTTAATCAGAACTAACTCACCAGACTCCTTTTAAAAAACAATTGAAGATTTCAGAAAGACATCCAAACCAGACATGCCTTAGAAAGTGGGCAAGAGAAGAAAATATGCTCTAAGGTTTCTTGAACATCACAGCCAAAGGAACAAAGAATTGTTTTGTAAATGTTGAGCTGCAAAACATCTGTAGAAGGGAGAGCCGTTTTGAAAAGTTTCCAAACAAGGAGGAGATATTGTTTTGGAAGAGAAATGGACCATAGGAATTTCCAAAAAGGATCATAGGCAGCTGAAATGTTACAATGATCCCTTAAGAGTAACTCAAATCCATTTTTTGCATGATAGGAACCAGTAAAGTTCCCATTGCAGATAAGGGCATCTACTAAGTTTGAGAAAGAAAGAGGAGTGCAAACGATTTTTCTACTACTTGTTGAGTTGAAGTTTTAGAAGAACACAGAAGTTTGAATACTCTCGTTAACTCAACAGAGAGTGAGGACTTTCATATATATAATGGGAATATACAAAAGTATGATCACTAACATGAGAACACGTGGCACACGGCATAACATAATACAGTTGGATAAATAAGTTCTAACAGCATCCTAACTGATCTAAAAGTTGCAACACGTGCTACGTGGGTGCATGTGGCTTATCATCTAATGCCTTAATATCCCCTCGCAAACGAGAGGACGATGCTGTGAGCCCAAGTTTGTCCCGAAGAAGAATGAATCGAGAAGCCTTGAGAGGTTTGGTCAGACAATCAGCCACATTGTCGTCTGAGGGCACATAGTTAACACGAAGAGTGTTGGCAAGTATCTTATCACGAACAAAATGTGCATCAATCTCGATATGTTTAGTACATGCATGGAAGACTGGATTAGAAGCAAGAGCAATTGCACTAACGTTGTCACACTATACAATAGAAGGTGAGATTGAAGGAAAACGAAGTTCTTGTAGTAAGGACTCGATCCAGGTGATTTCAACAGCTGAGTTGGTAAGGCCATGGTACTCTGACTCAGTAGATAAACGTGAGATGACAGGCTACTTCTTAGATGACCAAGAGACAAGAGAGTCACCAAGACAAACAAGATAACTACTGGTTGATTGACTATCATCAGGACACGAGGCCCAATCAGCGTTTGTAAACGTTATAAGCTGAAGTGGAAATGTAGAACGGAGACGAACACCCACCAAAGGAGTACTCTTAAGGTATCGCAAAAGTCATTCAACTCTTGCCAGTGAAGAATAGTTGGAGCACTGAGAAATTGACTAAGTTTGCTAACGGAGAAGCAAATATCAGGTCTTGAATTAACCAAGTATTGAAGTGCACCAATTGTGCTATGATATAAGCGAGGATCATGAAATGTAGCACTGTCCGTAAGTGAGAGAGGGTGGCCCGTAACCATAGGAGTAGAACAGGGAGCACATTGAAGCATGTTGCACCGAGAAAGAAGATCATGAATATACTTGGACTAAGAAAGTATAAAACCACAGTAATCACGATAGATTTCAAAACCCAAGAAGTAGTGTATAGGCCCCAGATCCTTCAAAGCAAACATGGCATGGAGCTTAGTAGTGAACTGTGTGATGCTTGTGGTATTGTTGCTAGTAACCAAAATGTCATCCACATAAATAAGGAGAACTAAGATTTAGTTTGCATCGTGATAATAGAACAACGAAGTGTCTGATTTACAGCCGTGAAACTTCCATGATAGTAAAGTGATATGGAGACAATCATACCACTCACGAGGGGCCTGTTTTAGGCCATATAAGGCTTTAGTAAGTTTGTAGACATGAGATGGATATCTGAGATCAACAAAACCTTCTAGTTAGATCATGAACACCTGTTCTGAGAGAAACGCATTCAGAAACACATTATTAATATCTACTTGATGCACCTACCAACGAAAACAGGAGGCTAGAGTCAGAATAATTTAACAATGTTCATTTTCACGACAGGACTAAAGGTGTCTCCAAAATCAATTCCTGGCTCATGTAAATATCCCTTAGCAACAAGACAGGCTTTGAGCTTATCAAGGGTGCCATCAGATTTAAATTTCTTCTTACAGACCCATTTGTTGCTGACCACATGTTGAGAAGTTGTGGTAGACAAAAATTATTGTAGAACCTAAGACTCAGCAAGTGCATGAGCTGTATCAAGTAGTAAAGTGATAAGTAAAATATCGTTCTCATGAAGAATCAAGAAAACTGATTTTAGATATTAAATTCTCAAATTTCGTTTAAGTCAAGCGAATCTAGTTTCTAATTAAAATTCTAAAGGAAATAAAATTAATGGAAATTCTAAAGGAAACAAAATTTATGAAAACTTCTTATGTCTAAACCAACATAGAGTTACTAATCCCTTATTCATTAACTTAGACTTATATTCCCACTAAATTAATTAATCATTAATTTTCTCAGCTAATCTAGAGTATTGGTGTCTATAAGTGCATGTCAGTTCATTTATATCCTACCCTTAATTAATTATGTAATGTCTCACACAATTTATAAAAGGTGTAATTAAAGTCCGAAATCACTCTAATTTGACTATGTGGATCCTATATGTATATGTCTATCCTATAGGCAAGTTAGACTAAAGGCTAATTCTATACTCCTTAATCCCAAGGTCTATTTAAGGTTTCCTTCGTCAAGTTCAACCCTAAATCTCCAAAACATACTTAAAGATGGCCAATCTAAAATTAATATCAAGAAAATCAAGATTAATGAAACTGAAATAAATTAACCATAATTAATTCATGGGAAATCAAATCTAAGCAATAAATAAGTTCATAGCTCCTCTAGGTCTAAAAATAAATTAGTCACAAATGGCTAAAAGGAAATTCATGGCAACAAGATAAAATTCAGAGAAGAGAAGAGAAGGAAGAACACAAGAAATATGTTGATCTTCGCCAAGATGTATCACTAATGTTCTTGATCTTCTTTCTCTCTGCCACTTCTGAATCTGTGTGTGCTCCATTCTCTTATTGTGCCGTGAAATCTTTCTTCCTCTTGTGTGTTCTCCTTTTTTTTCCTCTTGCGGCTCTGTGATCAATATCCTGCAGCTTTAGTGTGTATATATATTTTTGCTTCAGCGTGTATCTTGCATGATATCTCTTCCCCTTTTAATATATATTAGATATTAGGTACCCTTTTCTGGATTGCGTGCCAATATCCAAAACCTTTATTTGACACCCCTTTAAGATATGATATATATTATAATATTTTTCCAATTAGATGCTAACTCATCCTATAATATCTCCTGCACATAAAAATAAGATATGAATAGATTTTATGTCTAAATTTCTTTATATCTTATAATCAATTAAAGGATAGATAAAATATATAAAAGATAATTAAATAGATATAATATCAATCAATCTAACCAAATATATCTCAAAATCTATACTTATTTAATTATAAAATATAAGCTTATCAAGGTGCAGGAGGAACAAGAACCCATGTACGATTTCTAACAAGAGCATTGAATTCAGTAAGCATAGCTTGGCACCAACCGGAGTTTAGAAGAGCTTATTTAACAAATCGTGGTTCAGGCATGAAGTCACCTTCAGTGAGACCAACAAAAGGGTGCTTGGTCTTAGTGATGCCGGCTTTGGAGTGAGTGACCATGGGATGTCTATTTATAGACGAGTCTGGTGGTGAAGGAGAAACATGAGGTGCTAAAACCAAAGAAGTATGTGAACCCTAGGTGAAATTGATGGCACCGAAGGTGAGATATAAGAAGATTGGGAGGACCTTTAAGATGAAGTGCACGCAGCTAAAGTGTCAATCCCATCAAGTTTATAGTCAGAAGCAAGTGTACAAGTAGAAGAATCTAAACAAAGACCTTTTGAAGGAAATTCTGTCTCATTAAAAACAACATGGCTTGAAATGTAAATCCTTCCGCTAGGATTGAGACATTTGTAACCTTTATGACTTCCACTGGGCCTAAGATAAATGCATTTTTCATAACGAAACTAAAGCTTGTGACGATTATAGGGTCGAAGACAAGGAAAACATGCACATCCAAAAATATAAAGTGTAGAGTATTCTGGTTTGAAATGAAACAAAGCTTCAAATGGTGTCATATTAATTGCACTAGTGGGAATGCGATTAATAATAGGGGGAATTTCAATTAGGGACCAAATAAAAGAATTAATATTAGAGCCATCCATGAACAAGTAAATGTGCCATATGAACAAGGAAAATTCTTGTTCATATGGCACATTTACTTGTTCATGGACTATTCTGATATTAATTCCCTTATTTGGTTTTCTACTGAGATTCCCCCTTAATAATATGGTTTGCCATTGAAAATGCAGTAGACAGTCTGGCTTGAGCGAGCAAGCAAGCTAAGGCCCATTTCCATGATATGCCTATGATTTCTTTCAACTCTACCATTTTGTGCCGACGTGTGTGGATAAGGATGTCTAAATAAAATACCAGCATTAGATAGAAAAGGAGAGAAGGAGTGAAATTCACCATCCAAATCACTCTGGAACGTCTTGATTTTCTTATCAAACCGAGTTTCAACCATAACCTTGAATTGTTTAAAAACATTCAATGCCTCACCCTTTGTAAAAACATTTTTCCTAATAGAATTATTAACTAAAATATGCGAATAAATCCTAACATGGCAATATATAATAATCTAACATAAACTAAAAGAACAAAAGAACTACTCTTAAAAGAAGTAGTTTAATCTTCTGGAGTCTCCCCTGTTGGACCACTACGAGAATTTTTACCTGAAAAATGTTAAATTGACGGGGTGGACAATGTCTTAGTAACCAACATTCCATCTTATCGGACATACAAGTAAGTGCCCGTGAGGTGTCAAGTGGGAACATTTATAAATACATAACAATATAAAAAACATCACATAGTAACAAATATATCAATTTACAATGTCATAATCTCATTCTCAAATTTGTCATATGGGTGCACAATTATCGATATTTAACAATTCACTCTCTAACCTCCCTTATTACCTCCCACCTTATTTCTTCGAATGAACCCATAGGCTAGTACTCACCCATGTAACTGGTAGTTCAACTCAACAAGCTCACCAATCAAGTGATATGGACCGGCCAAAATCCACAAAGCATAAGACCGGACCATGGGTTCCCCCAATACATCAGTGGAGTGTCAATGCCTATTAAATATAATGGGCTAAAAGACTAACTAGTGTACACCTGGAAGCCCACCACCTTATTTCCTCTTTTGTTCAATAACTTGACCCCTTTATTTCCTTTAAGATTAATCTCCCATCAAGATCCACATCTGCCACCTCCTCTCATATCAATTACTCACAAGGTATTATTATACTCAATAGGTATAATCATCATAAAACATCATATTCCATTATCAATTCACAAATCAAGAGAATTTTCAACATCACAAATTAACATGAAATACATATAATATTATATTACAATCTATTGTTCAATAAAATAAGTCCCACAAGACAATCTCAATAATAAAATAAATTCATAGTACATATCATAAATCAATTGCCAATTCATATAATATACATTTAAAATCACTCACAAACATGTCACAAGCATGCACAACAAGAGGAAAATGGTTGCCTCTCGCCAAAGCAAAATTGATAGTTCAACCACAAGTCACAAATCAATCTTATTGATCTTCAAAGTAAAACCTTAAATCCCAAATATTCATCATTAGCGGCACTGAGAATTGCGATCTCACAGCGCATGCTCCTTAAATCCCAAAAAGGTAACGAGTGTGATTTACCAAACTGACATGTATCACAGAAACTCATAGAGACCTTTGACGGAATATTCATATTACAATCTTGAAAAATACGTTTAACAGTATTATAAGGGGTATGATCAAGCTTACAATTCCAAGTGTCTAAAATAGAGACTAATATGTATCCAGTTGCATTATGTATTGAAGCAGAGGATGATTTAGAAAACAATGGAGAATGGTCCAGTCAATAGAGACCATTATGCTTTCTCCCTGTCAGTAGCACCTTAAGCAGGTCCTTGTCCTTCACAAAACAGTTTTGAGAATCAAACTCAACGATAACATCATTTTCTGTAGTGAGTTCGACAACACTAACAAGGTTCTTTTTCATTTGAGAGACCACCAGAACATTACGTAACGAAAGAGACGGTCAACTAGGTAGAACAGCTATAGTGGATTTATTTATACGCAACTTAGAACCATTACCAACCACGATATTACCTGTATGAGCAATACCAAGAGCATCCTGATGAGTTACATGGTGAGTTGCTCCACTATCCATATACTAGTCAGGATCGTCAACCACTTCAGGGGTAGCTACATATGTAGAGGACAGGGGCTGGGAGGAGCCAGATGAAGAAGATGCACCATAAGTGCGATCAAACCTGTAGAAACACTGTTTAGCAGCATGACCATATTGATCACAAACTTGGCAAGTCAATTTATTGCCAGTACAGCCACGACCACTGCGTCCACGTTCACGAGAACCACTGCCACCGGAGAGTGAAGACTTTCATATATATAGTGGGAATGTACAAAAGCATGACCACTAACATGAGAACATGTAGCACATGGCATAACAAAATACAGTTGGATAAATAAGTTCTAACAACATCCTAACTGATCTAAGAGTTGTAGCATGTGCTACTTGGGTGCATGTGGCTTATCATCTCATGCCTTAATATGTTGTGAGTAGAGGCTTCTAATTAATGGGACATTCCAATAATGAGGTAACTAACTAGAGGAAATATGTAGTATAAGATATGAGACTCTACATAGAGCAAAAGAGCCTAATTGATCTAATTGCATAGGCCACCATAAATGGTGGTTGATAGGAATCAAAGAACCAGAGCCAACTCTCCAAACAAGATTGTTGATAATCAATTCAACATTACTCAAAATTCCTTTAGCAATCTAAGAAGTGTTATAAGGCCTCCTGACTAATTAATAATTTTAAAGGTCAAAATACTTTACCTTCATGGTTGAAGCTAAAATAGATGAAAGAAAGATGATAAACTTGCTTAGCTAAGAAAGCTTGATTCACAACATGCGTTGGTCAGAGACCAAGTCCACCATTGACAATTGGAAGAAGAGGTTAGACTTGCTAAACAAGTGAATTCTTTTTTTGTCATTATAGAAACCCTAGAAAAAAAATCAATGCAACGACTGTCAATTTTATCACAAACTAATTTTGGGAGTTGAATGCAAGAAAGGACATGATTGTTGACAAAGGAAAGTACTTCTACAAGAAGGCAAAGTCTTGTTGCTTGAGAAAGGAGTTTGGCTTTCCATGCACTTGTTCTCCTTTCCACAACTTCAAGTGCTTGATTATATATGATAGATTTATTACTGTTAGGGTCTATCCAAGTTCCCACTTCCCAGGTACTTCCCTAACCTTGTATTGAAGCTTATTCAACAGAGAATATGCACAAGTTCAACTTTAGAAGCATGATTAATGTTAGGACTAAAGATTATCATGGATTTCGAACTATTGGCTTGTTAACCAGACCACGAAGAATATTTATCAAGGATATTGTTCAACATTCTCATGCTGTTATGAGAGCATTAAATGAAGAATAGGGAGTCATCGACATAAAGAAGGTGGGAGATAGGAGATGTGTTTGAAGATATTTTGATTTCCTTTATTAGTGAAAGCGCTTCATACTTAGCAAGAAGACAAGACAACACATTAGAAGCCATAATATAAAGATAAGGTGAAAAGGGATTACCTTGGTGAATACCGCTTGATGGGTTAATAACTCCAGTGAGAAAGCTATTTATGAAAATTTGATATCTCACAATAGAAATGCATTGATATATCAAATTAACCCTTTTGGTAGAAAAGTCCATTTAATCATGATTGCAGCTAAGAAATTTCAAGAAATCTTATCAAAAGCTTTTGAGAAATCTATATTTATGGTAGCTATTTTTTCCCTTCCTTTATGAGAGGAATGAACTTTGTTTAACAACTCCCTGCCATAATGATGTTATCAGAAATTAATCTGCCTTTTAAAAAAGCACGCTGATTAGGAGCAATTAGAGAATGAAGAGGGGATTTAAGTCTATTGCAGAGAACTTTCGAGATTATCTTGTAGGAGACATTGCATGAGTTAATGGGTCTTAAGTCTTTACAAGATTGCAGTTTATCTTATTTGGGGATAAGGATTATTGATGTTATTGAAAGCTTTACACATATGCTCAGAGATCTAGAAAGATATTATCATGGCGAGTAAATCATCTTTAACCAAGTCCTAATTATCTTGATATAAATCAATATGAAACCCATTCAGGCTAGGTGCACTACCTCTTGGAAGATTAAAAACCGCATCCTTAATTTCAGGTAAAGTGATAGGGGATAATAGAGAGGTTCAGTCATCAGAAGAAAGGCTTGGCAGCTAAAGGCCATTCAAATCAACAAGAATTATTTCATCAATGGAGGAGGGACTGACCAATTGATAGGTATTACTTAGATGTTAACGAATAACCTTATTTAGATCTTGAAAATTATTTGTCCATTCACCCTACTCATCTTTTAATGAAGAAATAGAATTGAAAGCATTCCTTCTACTTACTGTTGCATGGAACAATTTTGTATTTCTTTCTCCTTCACAATGCCATTTAATTTTAGCTTTCTGAGCCTAATAGCTTGTTTGACATTAATAGAGGAATTACAGGTCAAATTTAGCATTATTGATTTCCTATTCCAAATGAGGACAAAAAGGGGATGATAAAGACACATTTTTAGATAGATGAGAAAGCTGATTTTCCAATAAGGGAGTTTTGATATTCAAATTGCCAATATTTAATGTGCTCCAGAAAGATAGGGATGAGAGAGTACGAGACAATTTACAATGCAAGTTGAAACTAGGGGAATCTGTGACCTTCTATTTCCAACTATGATCAATAATAGTTTGACATTCTTTGAATTGAGTCCAAAAGGTTTCAAACCTATTAGCCTTGCTTTTTTTGATTTGTTGCTTAGTGTTTAGCACAATGAGACAAGTTGCTTGACCTAACATTCTCAACCCACATGAGACAGGGTAGCCACCTAGATTGTTACTGACGCTGAGCCTGCTAGGCCACATATGGAGGGATTGTAATTATACGCTGCTATAGCCATATCGGTGACTAAATTGAAGGGTAATTTATGTAGCCACTCAGAATTACAGAAACCCATATCCAATTCCAAAATATTGTTTAGGCCCTTCCTATTATTATTCTAAGTGAAGCAAGGACTATTTTGATGCAATAGGACTAGTCTGACACTAATAATGCATTCAACAAAATTGGTCGTTCCAGAAGATGATGGTTGTTACTTATTTTCTCCATTGAGGAAAAGATTTGGTTAAAATCCCTAATAACAAGCCAAGAAATATTCATGTCATGAGATGTATGAGAAATCCAATAATATAAAACATGTTTTGTGTAGGAGTAAGGATAACCGTAAACAAACAACAAATAGAAAGGAGGAAGCGTATTGTTCATGTTTGAGATAAGACAGTGACAATAATAAGGAGAGTCATTGACTATAGACAATCAACAGAGCCTTTCCATGTCACTAGAGTTCCTCCTCCTCTATTACAAGCATTTATGCTAGTGAAATTGACATAACCAAAAGTAGACAATTGATTGCAAGCAGCTTGAGTAGTAATTTTTGTCTTAGAAAGGTAAACAATATTAGGGTGGTGAGATTTAATAAGTTGCTTGTATCTTTGAACTGTCGTGACTTTCTTGATGCCATGACAACTCCAACTTAGGGCTTTCATGGTTGCTTGTGAAGCTTTAAAGAGGCCGCTTCCTTGGCCTTGATAGAAGATGATGATTCAACAAAGGATTTGAGATGCTTAGAGACATTATCCAAGTAAGTTGCCTTTCAAGTTGACGTTTCTTAAGGTTAGCAATGGACATATTGAAATTATGATCTTCATACTATTTGATAGCGGAGGCAATCACTGGAGAGTTGTCAAAAGGACAATGAAGAGGCTTTATTGAAAATAAAACAAAGCCTCTTCCCTCTACTAATGAGTATCCATTGAAAAAGTGAACTAACCCCAAGCATGAATGGAAAAGTACAACATCGGAGCAGAGAAGAAGTTGGCCAGGCATTTAATATGAGTACTCATAAGGATTTTCTAGGCATAACATCCAAAACTTAATGATAGCTCAAACCAAAAAAGTCAGGTTAGTGGCTTCTTCTAGAGTGTCTTTATGTAGATTCCACCAGTTGATCAGGTTGCTAGGGAAGCTTGAGGTTGGGTCATTTTAAATAATTTTGCTAAACATAACCCTATAATTGCCTCTTGAGGAAAGAAGAAGTTGGAATTGTTTTGCAAGGAAATAGACTTTCTAAAGATTTTGGAACATTCTTTGATGAAAGTTTTCACTTTATCATATAAAGCAATAGAGATATTGAAAGTTCTTCTTTTTCCAGGATTGACGTTAGGGAGAAAGACAAGCTTTTCTCAGAAAGTTTGATTATGCGAAAGTTGGACATGGGAAAGCTGCTCTATTTCAGCAAACTTGGCTAAAGGGGTGATAAGACACAATATTTATATGGTTTTTAGGGGTATTTTATATCTAAATTGCACACATTTACCCTCAATTTGTATAGTATTTATAGTTTATGGATTACATGTGTCACACTATGCATTTTGCTGATTTAGGGGTAAAAATGTCATAAATTTATCTCTTTAATTATAATTCTTCACTTGCCTTGGCAAAG
>JBAGKO010000005.1:18337455-18361504 GCA_037177275.1 Acacia concinna
TTTTTGTGATACAAATATGAATTTTATATTTAGGGACGGAGGGAGTAAGTCAAACAATATAATTTGAAGAAAAATGACAAATTTTAATATCTTAAAGTAATGTAATTAGCTTTCTTAAGATTTTTCTAGGATTCTCTAAAAGGCTCTTATAATTAGGACCAGAGTGAGTACATATAAAGTATCAGGGTAATTATAAATATTAACCCATTGATGTACATGCATCAATTAATTCACAATCCTATCTTACACTGAGTTTAGCCAGTAATTACAGGCTCATATTACCTCTAATTCTTAATACAAGAGCTACTTAAACGTTATATTTAATTTTTAATATAAAACATAAATTACTTTATCTCTCAAATTTAATCATGATGAAAAAAGATATTTTAGGACAACTAATTTATACTTATTATAAATAACTAGCATAATTAATTTTTTAATCTACTTAAATTAATCAATAAACTCTTATGCTAAATTCCTGTAAAAGCAGTTTCACATGTACCTGAGTATCTGAGTATTTTCTGACAGGACACAACAACTCTTAACTAGGACTTGACACTTGTCAACCTTGTGCTTGAGCAATGATTCTGAGCCATCTATTTAATTTATGCTCTGAATATAAATAAGAATGTCTGATTGGTAAGGTCCTGGCAATGCTGATTTGTCTTAAAGCCTTTGGGAGTTACACCTAGCTGTGTCATTCTTCTCTCTTAGTTGAACTCCATCATTTGTATTTGACACAAAACCTTCTGAAGCTGGAGTTTCTGTTCGTAAACAAATTAAACACGACCTTGTTAGGATCATTTTTGTGGTTCCACATTTACACAGACATTGGTTCAGCAGGTCGGTGACAAACTTCACTGACTTGGCTCCTTATGGATCCCATTCGTGGTTTGTTATTCATGTGCATTACTGTGATGCTTTCCTTCGACAATTTGGGATATGTTGAAGGAAGAAAGCACCATCACAGGAAGCAGAAGGAAGTAGTTTCTCATGATTCAGAGCCAGAAGATCAGCCTCCACCTCCTTCAAATTCTCCTACTGTTCCTTCCGATCCATACCCAAATGATCCTGGAGATTCCACTTCAAACGGTGTTTTTGATGTAAGATCCTTTGGGGCAGTTGGAGATGGTTCAGCTGATGACACACAGGCATTTAGAGCAGCATGGAAAGCAGCCTGTGCAGTGGAGTCAGGAGTTATCTTAGCTCCTGCGGATTACTGTTTTAAAATCACTTCAACTATCTTTTCAGGCCCCTGCAAGTCTGGGCTAGTATTTCAGGTAATCATGCTTGTTGAATTGTTGCTTACTTTCACACAAGTTTTTTTTTTCCTTTTCAAGAACCCTGTGGAATTAGATGCTATCCTTCCATGTAGTTCACTAACAAAAAGGATTGATTGTTAACAGGTGGATGGTACTCTGATGCCACCAGATGGACCAGACTCGTGGCCAGAAGCAGATAGCCGCAGTAACTGGCTTGTGTTTTACAGACTTGACCAAATGACTTTGAATGGGACTGGAACTATAGAAGGCAATGGGGAACAATGGTGGGATCTCCCCTGCAAACCTCACAGGGTAACCGTTTTAACTGTTCATAAATGCTTTGATTTGAGCCTTTATTATTAACTCTTCCTCATCAATTGTTTCTTGCTGGATTGTATTTGATGTTGAATGAACTAATTCTTATTGTTAGTGAAATGGAATTTCATTTTCAGAGTCCCGATGGAGAACAGCTGCGAGGACCATGTAATAGCCCTACAGTAAGTAAACAAGTTAAAATTCAACTTAAGGTTATATTATAGATGCTAGTATGTTAATCATTGATTTTAAACTCTTGTTTGTAGATGATACGATTCTACATGAGCTCAAACCTGGAGGTGAGTGGGCTCAGAATTCAAAATAGTCCTGAGTTTCATATGAAGTTCGATGGCTGCGAAGGAGTACTGGTGGACAAGTTGTCCATTTCTTCGCCGGAACTCAGCCCAAACACGGACGGAATTCACCTCGGGAACACCAAGTCCGTTGGGATATACAACTCGATTATAAGCAATGGTAAAGGCCGAGGACTTTTTCATCTTGTGATAGTATGGAAGTTTAATTTATTATGCTTTTTTATGTCTGTTAGACTCGGAAGATGTGTAATTTCAAACAAACATGCCCATGATCTGAGCAGGTGATGATTGCATTTCAATTGGACCCGGATGCTCGAATGTGGACATAGAGGGTGTAACTTGTGGTCCTAGCCACGGTATTAGGTATATATCTCCTCCTACATTTAAGTTGAACATCGTTTCCACTACCGATTAAACATTAAAGCGTTAATTGATGCATCTTGATTGCAGTATCATGTCTCTGATCTCTGTATTTCTTTCATATACTGAGATAGACGAAAACAGTTTTGGAAGGAAAGAATGGGGTCTTTAACTTCTAGCAGGGTCTAGTTAGTAACTATTGGATGGAAGAGTCAGGCCTATGATATAAAGTTTCAACTTCTAAACTTCAAATTGTTCTCAGTAAACTGATTGATTGAGGGTTATTAATTTGCAGCATTGGAAGCCTTGGGGTACACAATTCACAAGCATGCGTGTCAAATTTAACAGTTCGGAACGCGATCATAAAAGAATCAGACAACGGGGTGAGGATCAAGACATGGCAAGGAGGGATGGGGTCAGTGTCAGGTTTAGAATTTGAGAACATCCAAATGGAGAACGTGAGGAACTGCATCATAATAGACCAGTATTACTGCATGTCCAAGGGATGTGTGAACCAGACTTCAGCGGTGCACGTAAGAGATGTGACGTTCAGGAACATAAAGGGCACTTACGATGTAAGAACCCCTCCCATACACTTTGCCTGCAGCGACACTGTAGCCTGCACAAACATAACTCTCTCAGAAGTTGAACTTTTTCCACACGAAGGAGAACTGGTGGATGATCCTTATTGCTGGAATGCTTATGGCACGCAGGAGACCTTGACCATCCCTCCAGTGAATTGCTTGAGAGACGGTGAGCCCGAGACGGTCGGCGAGCTCTCTGCATATGAATGCAGTTAATGGAATTGCTCTCTTGCTCTGTATACATACGACAGGATATACCTTATACACATGCTTTTGTTTTTCGTTTAGTTATAAATTGTATTTATAAACATTTAGAATAAAAATTAAAGGAAGTTTTATTTGGTCATGTGAATTATCGAAAACGTCCTTGTGACGTACATTTGGATGACAACGACGTTAGTTCACTTCTTCATTCCCCGGCGCGGGGAAGAATAGCAATTGACATTTGCCGTCCCCCCGAGTGGCTGGTCCTGGTGTTTGACTGTAAGTTCCTGTTGGCTGTTTCAAATCCCTGGCTGACTTAATTCTACCCATCGTCCCTTACTCCCAGCGTTTGTAGCTCCGAAACGACAGAAATTTCGTCGACAGTAGGGTTTGATTCTTCTTTTCTTTGCTGATTGAGGTGATCTTTGTCTCCAAGCTTGCAAATCGAAGATCGTAGGAATGGTTTTCTTCCTCGTCAAACTTTCACACTCTCTTCTCTCTTTTATCATCGAGACCTAACAGGTTTGTTTCGCTGGACGCCTATTTTATCGTCCTTTTGCTTCATGAGATGGCTTAATTCAGCATGTGAGTGGTAAAAATTTAGGAAGATTTTGCTTGAACTGTCAGTGAGAAGCTGCATGCTTAGGTCTGGACTTGGTGGTAGTGGTCGACTCATCGTCGACAACTAATATTTTTTTTATTGGAAAAATAAAAAATGCCTCAACCTCCCGTCTTTGCAAGCATCTAGATCTAGTAACCTTCTGAAACATCAATGCTTCCTGCTAATAGAGATGCTCCTTTAGACTCTCTTCTTTGTCACGGGTCACTCTTGAAACAACAAATGGCCAAACTTGAAATAGCAGAAAACATCCCTGGTAACTTCGCACATGGAAAAATGGTTACTTTTGAACTGGGTGATAGCTGAAAAGGTGTTCGCAAATGACTCTATAAGTTGAAGGGAGCATATGCATAAAAAAAAAAAAGCAATTTTTTTTTTTTTGGTTTCCCTGAAGCTTCTCAACTGATTAGTAACGCTGGTCAATGTTGAATTTATCCGTCTCACAAAAGCATACGCTGCAAATTTTCTCGTGTTATTTTTCTTTGCTGCAGTCCATTCTTCCTATTTACAGGATTGTGCCTTTATGCATATAACACAAACAATCTGCGAATGCACTTTACTGGGTAAGTTCAGTGTTTAGCAATCAAGTTGATTATAGAGCCAAGTCGATAGTAAAAAACATGGATGCAAATTTTTCTCTAATTGTTATTCCTTTTAATCCATTGAATTTGCCCCTGAATTTGCAATTGATTTTCTCAAGTGGTGTGGAGGTTGAATTTCCAAGGATCAACCACAGTTGGATGGATATTGAAGTTAGACTGTTGGAGCCCTTTGTGGGCTAGGACAACTGAAGTTGGCCCCACTCGATGTACCTAAGTCCTGGTCTAACATTTGGACTGGTAGACTGACTTTTGAACCCCAACTATAAGACCTGGTCAAGTTTGGCTTGGCCTGAGCCTTCCAAATTTGTTGATTCTTTAAATTTTGCATTATATTCATTATTTATTCTCATTACTTATATTCTGTTTTATTATTTCTCTAATATTCGAACATGAAAATTGTGCCTGGTTACAAAAATGTCCTTAGCTATAAAACTGATACTGGATTTGACCAAAACTGATTTTATTGGCAATTCTCAGATGGGAACTTCTGCTGAGAATGTTAACTATGGCATTGTTAATCTTGATAGGATAAGCAATGAGAAGTATGATAGGATAGTGGAACGGACAGAAAAATTCTGTAGATTGCAACAGATAAAAGCTCAATTAGGGAATAAAACAAAAGGTAGGGAAAATAGATGCCCAAGAGTTGATGAGACCAGTATTGATTCTGCTGTTATGGCAGAGTCAGACAAGATGAAAGCACCACTAAGCGTGTATGTTCGAAGGAACAAGTCAAGAAAACATGCTCCCAGGTCTAGCCATATTCAAAAATCTCCATCTCAACCTTCAACAGGGCACAATTTAAGGTCAAAACGTGCTCGGGAAAAGTCAGATCAGATCCAAGCATTCACTTCACGGTTGGATGTTGAAGTAATCACAATTTTTAGGTTTATTTCAATGGTTTATATTGAGGACTACTTTTCACCAGAGTACTCGTTACTTACATGCTAATTTTTTATGGTTTTTAATGAAAGGATGTGCGAAGACACATTACATATAGATTAAATCAAGAGGAGTCTGAAGTGGTGGAAAGGTGGAGATGTCATTCATTTAGTACAACTGAGGATGATAATATAATGTATGAATTTCTGTTACCATTTGTCCATTTGATATTATCCATATCCCTCACTTATTTTATGACATTGCAGATTTGGTGCTACTTCAATGCAAGAGTCTGATTTGTTGCCTATGGATATTCAATGCCTTGTTTACAAAGGCAATCGGGATTTGCATAAATTATGGCTAAACAATAATGTTCGTGGTAACCTGTTCTTTATTCATACAAGTATGGTTATCACATTATGGAAAGCGACTATTATGACAAAAAGGTGTTTGACTTAGTGGCAAACTCGTTTCATAAACTTTTTTAAGCTTTGTACGCAGGTTGTTCATTGTTATGGAGAAATACTGATGAAATGGGCTTGCTGCTACCCTGATAAGGAATGCACTGATTTTATTATCTCTCCTTATGCTGGGGTACTGATTCTTAAACCCTTGTTACTATGTGAACAATCTTAGAAAATAGTGACCAAATTAGTTCCATGGATTGTACAGGTTATAGCTTTTGAAAGTTTGAATGATGGAGATGACCTCCGTTGGGTGAAAAAATTGAAGGCTCACCACAATCGAGTAGGTTTGTCATTGGTTGTCATATAAATAAGGCCATTCAATATGCATGGTTTTATGATCATTTTGTTTAATTTTCTATTCATAGACAACATTCGTTTGTGTGTGTGTGTGTTGACATCTCAGTTGGTGGAATTTGGTGTGGCAGTTACTTTTACCGTGTGTGATAAACCGCCATTACATATTGGCTGTTGCTGATTGTCTTAAACAAAAAGTGTTTGTTTATGATTCCATGAATAGGGCGAGGCACAAAAGAGATGCAGTGAAAGTGGTATGAATTCTCACTGAAACTATTGTATACTTGATATAATACTTTTTGGTTTACGCTTTTCCAAATCGTGTGTTGAATTGGATCTGAATAATTTTTACCCAGGGAAATTGGCTGCGGCGGATTTGTGCCACCGTTCTTGGTTATGGGGATTCACACTCATGGGATTTTATTTATCCAAAGGATATTCCTCAGCAAGTAAATGGGTATTGTCATGTTTTGATTTTTCATACGCACACACAGATTACAATATTGATTAAGGCAAGTTTCATATTGTCTTTAGTTATTAGCCGATTATTGGTGTTATTTATTGCTATAATGTTTTCTTGAAATTGCCTCTCCCTTCTGCAGCCATGATTGTGGTGTGTTCGTACTGACATATATGGCCTCCATTATTATGTGCGGGTCAATTGTACCTTTTTCTACGGTGAGCTAAGTTGAACTCTGTTAATATATCAATTTAACATAAAAAGTTTAAGAAGCTGCATGCTCGTTAAAAAATGTTCAAGTATTTGCATTGGTCACAAACTGTAAATATTCCCTCTCATACTGAGTTTCATGCAAGTGTAATCATCCTGGGCTTCATATAAAATGTATAGGACTCACTCCAGTTATATGTACATCTCTTATATTATTATTACAAATATATGTTACTTTTTGAGAAATTTACAAGGAATTAGAGTTATTGCATTTCAGGAGGAAATTTGTGGCATTCGGGATCGTGTGCTGGTAGAGTTATCGAAAGGCCAGTTAGTTAGGTTTTGACCGTCAAGTGATGGACGAATGGATATTGACGTGCTTCTTTACAAGGATGTCCTTGTAGGAACGTAGGTTTTAGCTGACAATGTCACAATATCGGGTTTGAGTATATATATATATATATTATCATATTATGTGTATGTGCATCTTACATTGGGAGATTAATATTGTGCTACTGCTACCGTTACGTTATGTTTGGACCAATGACTTTAAAAAAATTAATTAATAGGCAGGGGAAACTGAGTTGTCGCAAATCATTCTCAGTTTCAAAATTGTGAAATATACATGATTTGTTCAACAGCACTGTCTGGACTATTTCTGTTTCTGTATCTGTATCCGTATCCGGTGGCATCAATCAAATGTTTGAGAGAAAATAGTTTACAAGTTATTTCATTGTGCGCCATTTTATAGAATCATTTTGAACTCAAGACCCTCAACATCACCCCTTGAAGAGTTCACTGCTGAGGCCAGATATGTTAGTAATTTAGAACTTCATTCACATTCACAAAGTGAGTAACACAACTATTAAGCGACTGACAGACATCTCAATACCTTCGAAATTTCACCAACCAGAAGACCCGGTTTATGAATTTTTTTTCATGCTATATAGCTGAATGTCGACATTCAGTTGACATTTTCACTTATCTATTCTCTCTCTTTTTTTTAATAACACGCTTTTCACACACCTATTCTATTTAGTGTTGATAAAACAGATTTAATTCAGTGGATTAAGAGTGTGTTTGGATGTTAACTTATGGGATTTATTTGGCTTCACATCATCATAAGGTAAGTGTTTGGATGGCAAAAAAAAGGGTTACTTTGCAGCTTTTAGAGCATAAAAAGCATCAAAACATGAAGCTTAAATTTGAAGCTTTTGTAGAGGGGGAAAAAATGATTATTTGGTTGAATTTTCTATTGAGTCAGTATATCAACTGTCTCAAAAAATTGTAAGTGGACTGTCATTAGTCTCCAAATAATTCATGGGTACTCCCCAATTTTTCTTATATATTATTTCCATCTTTATCCTTGGTTGGGTCATAAATTACAATCATACTATTAGATTTTTGAAATTTGAATTTTTGGACAGAATTTCCACTCAATTTTAAAAATTCATATTTAATTATACAAATATCCAATTGAGACAATTTCAAAATTTAAATGTCCCTTATTAAGTTTAGTTTTAAGGAAAAATACTTCCTTGGTTCAATTGGAATCATAAAATTCCGAATAATTTTATTTTTGAACACTGCACCAGAAATTGATAAATTTCATTGAGCAAATTTCAAAAATTTATATATTTTAACATATACATCCAAATCATATAAATTATATATCAAATTAAAGATTGACATATCTAGTTTTAGACATAAAAGTGTCATAATTTTTTAAGATCATTTGCCTAAGATAAACTTATGTATAATAAGACTACCGTCAGTCTCATTCAAAAAACTAGTTAAAACTTAGAGAATCTGGTGAATAAAAATTTAGGATTTTACACATCTTACTTATTTTTTTCTTAAAAAATTCTTTTAAAAATTTTATTATAAGTCACTTTTCTATTTATTATCCAAACATGTTTCATAAAAAAAATTACTTCTGTAAAATTACATCCAAACAGTCACTTATTTTTTTAAAACTATTTTTAATAAGCCCATAAGAAAAATTATTTAAAATAAACTACATCCCAACGGTAATTCATTGTGCTACAATTAATTCATGAGATTGGACTGATTGTTTAAAAAATTGGTTTTCTTTTTAAGATTTATTGTTAAAAATGGGCCATTTGACCCAATAATTTAGTAATTTTTCTTATGTTATCGTGAAAAATAATTTCCGACAATTAGTTTACAACATAGTTATTCCAAATGAGAAACAGGAACAAAGTTCAACGAAAACCCTAAAAGATAATCGTAAAAAGGCAGAGTAGCAGGGAAAAATGCTCTAAAATACATATATTTACACTTCTCAAAACATGACGTTTCAACCCTAACAACAATAAATAACATCGGAACCCAAAATATTAAGATCATACAAATAAATGAAAACGCCTGAAACTAATTGTAATTTAATTCTTAACAAATAAAAATATTTTCTTTGGATTTGCACACATTTTGAAATAGCGGTTTTCCTTTACATACGGAATTTATCGCGAACACGCACCGTTTTTTTTTTTTTTGACCAGCATGAACACGCACCATTGAAGATTTGAAAACACAACAGACTCATCTGGATTGCTGGAAATACGAACCATGCTCAGGAAAAGCATTCACAAACTTCACCACCAGATGCGAGGGTAGAACTTGTCCATGTATGAGCACTTGATAATATTTTTCCATCAAGGACAAGACAACTTTTTGTTCGTCAATGTCTATCAAGCAACCTGTATGTCCACCAAGATGGTTTAAATCATATTTTTCATGTTAAGTTATGAACATAAAATACATAAGTACATGACACGTCATTTTGTCAACTTCACTACTTTCCGAAAGCAACTGTTAAGCATACATCATACTTGTTATTGTTTTTCTTTTGACAGAATATTTTGATTCAATAAATGAATTCAAGTTAATTACGATTATGCTAAAACCAAATAAAACAATATTCCTGTACATATTTAAGCCTCACCTAATTCTGTCTCCTGCTCTTGATCCTCCACATCTCCCTCTTCAATGATTGAACTATTTTCCAGTGCCTCAGCGGCTTTAGCATACCTATCAAGAAATTCTTCTTCAGTTTCTTCATATTCCTCAGCCTCAGAGTCCTAAATCAAGCAAGAAAAACAGTAAATAAGAAAACAAAACAAACACTGCATATGGCCAAATTCATCATTGAAAAGCTTATAAAAGTAGCACTCCCATCTTTCTCATGATCTTCATTTGTAATAAATACTTTTCCTTCTTCAGAACTTCTTACTGCCCCAAATCTCTAAATTTCATTTCCTTATTAACCATTCTTTATCCACAAATCTTATTAGAACTCCTCAAAAGCTTGAGACCGCACCTTGTTCACTGCTTTCCTAGTTTCCTTTCTAGCGGCTTCCTTTCCCAATTTGCAACATTTTTGCATTAATGCAAGGGTCTAGACGACGCTTTCAAGTTTCACCAGAATTATATATTCTAAGTAAAGGCCCTAGTTGGCCACACACAAATACACGGGAAACAACAGTAGGACCCAACCTCAGAAGAAAGATGAGAGATATAAATGAAGAAACAAGAAAAGCAAACCTCATCATCATCATCTTCAAAGTCACTGTCACTGCCCTCATCATCCTCATCATTTTCAGATTCTTCATCTTCTTCCTCTCCTTTCCCTTCCTGCACTTCTTTCAATCGCACGGATACATCCAACAGTGAAATAAAGCAGTCCTGCAAAGAAACAGTGCCAGACTTCCCTTGTCTCAAAAGTTGCTCGATCAGCTTGGCCAGCGTCATCACTAACATTCAGCAAGAAAATAAACAAAGGTCAAACAAAATTCAGCAGCATCCTCAACTCAGAATTCTGCAAAAAAAAAAATCACAGTCCAAGCAAATAGATCAGACTATTCCATTATGTGAGTTCACAGTAGGACTAATTACTATTAAATATCTTCGATGTCATATGCCTTTACATAAGTTATGAGACAGAATCGGGTGTATGGCGTCTCGTTGGTATTCTATGCATGATTTTTCAGGTGGATTTACTATAAAAGATAAGCAAAGAAGGAAAAATTATTTAACATTTACAAGTCTTCTAAGGTATTTTGTTACTCTATTCTGTTATTGCCTTGCCTTCTGTTTCAAGTATATCTTATCCAACAATTTATACTGTGTTGGCTTCCAACTAAACTTTCATATAGAATGATTTAGGCAGGATAAGGAGCAAAAACGTCAAACAGAAGCAATACAATGGAGTCATAGGACATTTATGATACCACTCAGTTGAAGTAAATAGATTGATCAAAATAAGGTCTGAAAGCAAATTACTTACCAATCAACTTCATATCAGATTCAGCAGTCAGACCAGCCTCAAAAGAGCTATTGGATACATGACACAAAGCAGATGCCCAGATTGCAACGCCTCCTTCTTCACCCTTCTCCAGAATACCCTCCACAGTATCAGGATAACACAAGTAGCACGAGGAAATTGCAAGCAATAAAGGTTTCCACAGTGAGCATGGCTTCCCTTGAACTTGTTTAAAGCGAGCTAAGGCTGCCTGACTAAAAATAACAGCCAATGACTGCTTTATACCTTCAGTTTCAAGTGTGTAGGTTGGACAATGTAATAGTAAGTGAACACAAGAGCAAGCTCTCCATGTTGCAGAAGGATATTGCAAAATAGCCTCACTAATGAAAGCAGAAATGCTCTCTATAACTGAACGTTCAGGTACAGGAGGAGCTGGAGGGAGTGGCATCTGTTTCACAAGGAAGTTTTTCAGCCCATAATTCTGATCGAGATTTATAACTTCCTTAATGCAATCAAAAATTGATAAATCCTCCGATTCTTCCCAAGCATGCCATTCTGCAACCACATCAGCCCAAACTGACAGCAACTCCGTCACTTTAAGTTCTTGAATCATATGATCTCCAGTGATAGATAGCATAATGAATCGGAGCAATGTTGACAAGTCTTCTATGCATGATGAAATGGAAGAACGCTGCCCTTGTTGATCCTTTTTAGATTCAAACATGACAAGGCAATTTTTTAAGGATAGATAAATAATGTTTAATATAATGCAAAATATTGGATTAAGAAAAGGCTTCCATCATCAGACAACAATAGAGAAGTCTAATCAGCACAAATAAATTTAATACATAGCAAATACAAATGTAGCAAAAAAACACATAGCCACAGATTAGATAAGGATCGTGGTTATGAAGATTTGAAATATTGGTATATTACGGAAAAGGGGAAAATAAAATATTCATCCTACCATACCTTAGTTGATGCCAAAATGCATTGGTTCATGATAATATACAGCAACTGACAATAAATGATATGGCTAATTTTCATTCAGAATGGCACAGACTTAAAAAAACAGCTCTTGATTATCAACAGCCTGAAAGAATACATAACACAGACTTCTGACAAGCTGTCGAGATAAAGATAAGGAAGAAAGGTTACCAATATCCTGAAAGCTTAACATTTTAGCTACATAATATGAATACACTGACTTGGAGAAACTCGATCAATCTTATTCAGTCCAATATAGTATGCATGAGCTCAATGTAAAGTCAGTGAACTGAACTAAAGTTCATATGCTCTGACATAAATGCATGGAGACATTGTGGCCCTGGCCCTAGCCCAACAACCCTCATGCATTATATTGACACATAATAGAGTTTGTCTATGGTTCCCTCAAATTATTGCCACAATGTTTTTGCCAATCCAATTATACCTGGATATTGATGCTTCACCTTTCCATCAAACTATTACGACAAAAGTCAGCACTAAGAGTATGACAAAAGAAAAACCAGGTGGCTAAGATGCTCCTTCTATCAAAAGATCATCCACCAGAAACATATTATCGATGACATCATCAATAAAGCCTACCTCAAACAATTATCAATTCATAACATATCATATAAAAAATTATAAAAACTCTACATTTGAGATAGCGCATCTGCAAAGTGCAAATGAACCTTGTATGACATGTATGAAAATATTTGAGGAAGTCCTGGCAACATTAAGTGATATCAACAGTCATCTCAGATTTGGAGCATTAACCTACAAAAAAACAAAAAGCGAAATCCAATTTTGGAAGGAACCTAAACTAACCACTGTGCATAGAGGTGCAAGCCAAGCCTGCTGCAAGAGTTCAGCAAAGGCTCCACAAATTGCAGCCTGACCAGAAGCCCACTTTTCAGGAGACATGTTAGAATCTGATTTTAAATCTTCAGGCTCAAAGCTTTCCCAAGTCCGAGCCATCACTGCCAGTGATGCAAATGCACGTACTACCACCTATTGTAGAAAGATACTCAGTAATACCACTAATTTTTGTTGGCATCTTCAGATTTAAATATTTTATATTAATATGCTTACAATTAATTGATATAGTTATTAGTCGAGAAATAACAAGTAGAAGTTATTATCAACCAACAACAAAGAAATAATGAACAGTAAATACCTGAGGCCAAGGCTCCAGATTGGGGACTGTGCATTTTGAGACAGCACCAACTAAGGATGAGACAAGAAATGGGATATGAATTGCAATTTTCTCACCTCCAGCTTCTATCACAGAACTAAGAAGCTGATATAAGATGGAGCTCTCACTATCATCACTTCCAATATTGCCAATTACTACTTGGAGAAGAGGCAGCCAATCAGGTGGCATGTAGTCATTCTGAAAAGAAGAGATAGTTGTGTGACAACTAAGAACAATATTACACATTCATGACCCACAATGTAACAAGGATCTAGAAAATCACATCAGTGAGTGTAATAATTGCCCCTGCAGCGGAAACCCGCACAGGATAGCAAGATAGATCCTGCTTATCTGGCATGACCAATGCCTTAAGCAATTGAGAATATACATCAGCATTTATCTCCTGAAATAACGTAGAAACTAATTAGAGTTTATCCAGAATTTATTGAAAATTATTATCACAGAACATTCACAAGAAAGCATAAAGCTATAATATAGTTGTTTTTCTCAATACATATACAATTTATTTGCAAAAGCTTATGATACGATTATGAAATTCTTACTTCTGGTAGACAGGAACCTAGTTCTCCAAGTACCCAGTTTGCACTTGCAACCAAATATGGTAGGCACAAGTCAAAAGTATACAATGGTAGAATCCGTGTTTGAACCAGACTTATTATGTAATGAGGTTCTTGCTCCCTCAGAAACTGTATAAGCAAAAGCAGAAATTCAATTTGCTATTGTGAATCCAAATTTACAAACTGGCCAGTAGATTAAAAAACGGTAAGATGTCCTTACATCTTGTAAGCCACCATATGCCACCAGAACGCCAAAGTAACTGCCCCGATTCATGTCACAGCAATAATAAGATTTGATAAAAACAATACTTGAGCCATTGAAAGTTTATTAGAAAAACAAAAAATCAAAATCAATCATCTAATACACACACACATGAAGCATTTATATAAACTCACTCATTCATGATGCTGTCTTGAGACCAATTGGAATTGGAAGGAATGGGAAATTTAGACAAAAATGGAAGCACCAATAATTCCCCCATGGTGCGTAGATGATTGCTTCTCTTGTTCTTTTCACCTTTTTTACGTTTTGTTGAAGCTGATAAACTCTGATTGGAAGCTGCTAATGGAGGCCCCTGTAAAAATTAACGACAATATGAGCTATCGTAATAACAAAATGGCATAGTCCAATGAACTTTCATCAAGTGGTGACCTTTGACATTGAAATAACTCCAAGTAAGTTCGTAGCACTTTTTCTGGCTGTGAATAAATCCTCTCTCCATCCAGAAACTTCATCCTATATTAAAAAAAAGTTAATAAATAACTAGGAAAAATGTAAAAAGGTGACAAAAAGATTATTACTCATACAATTTCTGATGGGAGATTCTTTCGAAGATACTCATCTGCATCTTCTTCCCACTCGGAGACATCCTATGCAAAACAATTTCATCATAAACTCTGATAAAGCAACACAATATTACTGGCTAGTAAAAAGTAACCTCAATGAAGTTTGAAAATTTCCCCTTCATTTAACACAAAAAAAAAAGCCTTCTACCCTATCTTCACAAAAAAAAAAAAAAGATTTCTAACTTTCTCATTCATCACCAATGCTGGGAAGATTGCAGAGTCCAACAGAGACATAAAATGTGGTGAAACTAGCCGCCATCCCTGTAAATGAAACATATAAAAGTAGAATATTAAAGTGAAGATATAGACCATCAGAAGGGCAGTCCTTCACGTAAAAAAGGGGCAATCCTAACAATTGAAATTAGGGAAAATAGCACTCAGGTCCCAAGAAAAAGAAAAAATATATAAAAAAAAAGTCCCATTGGAGAATCCTCCATCAGAAAAGTTCCATTGCAAATTTTTCTATCAAAAAAGTCCCTAGAGACCTCAGTTATATAGATTATAAATGTGAACTTCCTTTATTGACAAGTGTATGTAATTATATTGACAAGTCAAACTCATATGTTAACTAAAGGACCTCCCGTTAACAAGTATATATGATTATAGTCATAGGGTGGCTATTCACAAACCTATTTATATTAACCAAACCAGCTTTAGTTGATAAGTGTATATCACTATATTGATAAGTCATAGAGTGACTATTAACAACCTATCTATGTTAACTAAAATAGCTTCTTTGTTAATTAAAATAGCTTCTGTTGGCTAGTATATGTGCCTATATTGACAATTCATAGAGTAACTATTAACAAGCCCATTTTTGTCAATAAAATACCTAGGAACTTTATTGATAAAGGAATTTGAAATGAGACTTTCTTTATAGAGGAATCTACAATGGGACTTTTTTGATATTTTTTTTGTCCTTGTGACCTGAGTGTTATTTTCCCTTGAAATTATTTTTTTAAATAACTATAATTTATCTTTAATTAGGACCTGCAAATATAAAACCTACTATGACGAAACTTACTGGCCCGGTTTCCAGTACATGTGAAATTACATCAAATCCTAAGGACAATATCCTCTCTGACATGAAATCAAGTTTCTGCAAAAGAAAAGTATGTTAGCCATTCCAAAAATGCAGGCAACCATAAACGATAAGGAAAACCCAAGTCCAGAATTGTACAGACAAATTGTCAAAGCACACAAAGACATCAAGATATAGCAGGAGACTGGTGGTTGACATATCAAACAATGGTGAGTTGGAATTATATGAAGTAAGTTTTTCATGAGTGATATCAGAACACAGGCAGCCAAAGAACTGGAAACAGATAAGCATTGTCATTGTTCAGGGTATCAAGCTAACTACTGCCGCAATAATAAGAGAAGGACCTAAAGAACTAATCTTACACTGATATTCTTGCTAAAATTGACAATGTTTAGAGCACAGTTAATGATTTCTGGCATCAACCTGAAAATGGAAGCAATATATTACCAATTCAGTGTATGTCGGCAAAAATAATTATGTTCAATAAACAAAAGTTGTTAAGCACTATATTACTTATCAGAATGCTTCCGGTGACGGGTGATAAGGGAAGAGAAAATAAGTAGGCATCTTTTTCCTGTCTTCAGCCTTGACAAGTATCCATCTTCTAAAGCAACCACACAATCAGATCTCAGAGAACCCAAAATGCTAATCAGGTCACGAGTGAATGAAGGCAGTAGAGGGACTAAAGTAGAAGGCATATACGACCTTATCTACAAGAGTTTCAAATGATTTACAATAGAAGTGAGGAAAGGAAGTCAAGAGAATATTTATAGAAAAGTATATATAAAAAGAGGATGAACCCCAGAAAATAACAAAAGAAAAGAAAGAACAAGAGCTATAGCAAGGTTCAAATACCATGAAACATCACAGAAAACTGAATCACAAGAGCTAATAATAGTCTATTGAGCAAGGAAGAACGAATGACCCATCAGCAACTCATAACAATTACACAAACTAGGTCATATATACTTCTTTGCTCCTATATATAGGGCAAAGAGAGAAGGAAAAATCTGATCTTATTTATAAGGAGGAGAGAAAATTTTTATGTGAATGCACAAGTTTAGTCTTCATTTATTGTTAAGTTGACTTTGTTCTTATATGGTATAATGTATATTAAATGAGTGTAAAGTTGGAAAATTGTTGAATTTTGTGGAAGAGTTAATAAAGTTTAAGGTTTTTCTTGGTCTGTGTGAAAAATGTTGGAAGTGCCTGATATATAGAATTATAAGAGTATAAGAAAGACAAGAGCTAGAGTTGATGTTCATCGGTAAACAACAAATTTGCTCTCAGCTTATGAATCTACTCGCCTATACAAGAAATGGAAGCATATGTTGTCCGGTGTCACAACGACTATCAGTGAAGAACGTCAAATGGGACTAATGAGGACCAAAAACTAGTTGGGTCCAGAACCAACTATAACATCCAGGGAAGAGAGCTTTTCATGTATAGATTATTACAAAATAGCATTATTGCAGGTAATGCAGAAGGAAGAAAGCCAATGCAGCATATTATTATAACATTAAACATTTGTAGGATTTGGGTCCACTCTGATTGAATATTTACAAAATGCATGCAGACACTAACCGATTTATAGATTCTTGTTCATCCCATATACAGATACCAAATCATTACTTACGGCAAAATGTAGGCATTTGCAGATAGTGAGAAGGATTTTCTCTGTTTCTATATCTGCTTTGTCGTGGGTTGCCAAAGCCTGATCCATGCATCATAAAATCAGAGACGCGAAGCTCATAAGGTATGAAAGCAGAGCAAAGAGAAAACACAGAATACCTTTTTAACAAATTGATGGAATAATTCAAGTAAAGGGACAAGAATTTCAGCGGCTACAAGTTCCAGCTGAGGTGGTACTGTCTCCTTGGCAACTTTAGGATTCAGAAAGTACTGTGAATTGAAAATTTGGGATTTTAATTTTGGCCAAAAGATGAAAAGAATAACATATATAATTGTTGCCACAATTTCACACTTTTCAAACTTTTTGCACAAGTCTTGAAAACATAAAAGCTTTCAAATAGTTTGATTGCTCATCAAGAAACAGACTAGCATCAGAGCACAGACAACTAATGATTTCCAAATACATTATGTGAATTAAAACTGCAAAAGAATTGTTTATGTACTGAAATAAATTAAAAGCAAAATACTATTTCTGATCATGTAATTGGACGAAACTCATAACTTCAAATATGTAAGATCATAAAATTAGGTTTTACACAAGGAAGGATAATTGTCTTTGTAAACAACTTTATTGTATTATATGTAACGTTATAATAATAAAATGGGGGAAGAAAAAAGAAGATAACAAAATCATATCGAGTACCTGGAAGGGTCTAAGGAGTGCATGAAGAATGATGAGGGCATTGATGGTGTTCCACTTAGAGTTTAAACTGTTAACAAGATTACTATTTTGAATAGCAGAGCGCAGATTAGGTACAAGATCTGGCCACAAATTCTCCTTAACAAACTCAGCAACAGCGATCACCCGGAACTGCCACCGAAGTAACGCTCAGATATACAAGCAATCTTACTAGAAAGATGCAACAAGCAAACACGAGTAAGCAATATAAATCAAGTAGACGTACCACTTCAACTAAAATTTTCAGAACAGGGGGTTCAACTTGAAGCAAAGCTAGAATCAGCTGATCCTTAAACTCCTTGCTCACCTTGGAAGAGGCACGGCCACTCTCAATGTTCCGCCGAGTGAAGTTCTTTAGGTACGTAGCAGCGGACATATTCAGACCTTGACTACCCCCTCCTATAAATATGCGACAAAAACCAATTTAGATTGAGACGGGGAACGACGAGTTGATAATACATAGGCTCTAATAGAAGAATTACATTAAGGGATCCATCTAAATAGATATAACATTCCATCCCGCGGTCAAGGTCAGTAGCTCTAAGCGGCGACTATAGACCGGAAGTTATTTAACAAATAGGAGTTAAGGGACATATTGTATGGATGAGAACAAAATTAATTACGAATTTCAAAGTTCAGAACTTTGAATTTCTTTTTACCAGAGTTCAGAACTTGGAAATGGAAAGGGAAAAAAGAAAAGAAAAAAAGAACCTGTAGCGATGGAGAGCATATAGAAAGGAAAGTTTGGGTTAACAGAGAGACGATCTAGCGAATCTGTGGCAACACGAATGGCGTTGTGGTCTGAACTGAGTGTCTGCTTAAGCAGCTGAGCGATCTGTGCAAACTCGTCCATGCTTTCGGATTTGTCACCCGAACTATTGCTGGGAAAACCCTTATTAAGTCTTCTTCAGATGCAGTTGGCGGGAAACTAAATAACCCGCGGGAGACATTTATACGAAGCCTTTCGGAAGTTTGGATTCCTTTCGGGAGGATATGGATGACCAACAAACTTTTAAAGGGTTAAAAAAAGATAATTTATACTACCTTCGGTTCTATTTATAAGATCTAGTTGACTTTTTTAGAGACTCATAAAAAAATCCTAAAAAAACTAATTATATTATTTTAAGACATTAAAATTTATCGTTTTTCTTTAAATTATGTTCTTTAAATAGGACCGGAGGGAGTATAAGGCTAAAGTATATTTGTTCTTTTAAATTTAGTTTAAATTTTCTTTTAGTCCCTTAATTTTTAAAAAGTGTGTTTTTAATCATTTTAAATTAATGACATTAATTTTACTTTATTAATGGAAAATGCTGACATAATTTAAATGGAGACTTTAATTTTATCAGTAATTTAAAGATTTATTAGGGTTTTAATTGTTTTTCTATTTACAAATAATTTAAAAAAAGTTAAAAAATGACATATTCTTATATTTAAATTATGTGTAAATATGAAAACAATTAAAAACCTAATGAATTTTTAAGTTGCTGTCAAAATTAAAGCATCTATTCAAATTATATCAGCATTTTCCGTTAGTAAAGTAAAGTTAACGCCGTTAATTTAAAAAGACTAAAAACACATTTTTTTAAAGTTAAGGGACTAAAAAAGGTTTCAACTAAATTAAAAGTAATTTAAGAAAAGTTAAAATAATGACATATTCTTATAGCTGAATTATGTGTAAATAGGAAAACAATTAAAATTCTAATGAATCTTCAAGTTGCTGTCAAAATTAAAGCCCATATTTAAATTATGTCAGCATTTTCCGTTAATAAAGTAAAGTTAACGTCGTTAATTTAAAAGGTCAAAACACACTTTTTAAAATTAAAGGACTAAAAAAATGTTTCAACTAAATTTAAAGTAATTTAAGAAAAGTTAAAATAATGACATATTCTTATATTTAAATTATGTGTAAATAGGAAAATAATTAAAACCCTAATAAATTTTTAAGTTACGATTAAAATTAAAGCCTCCATGCAAATTATGTCAGCATTTTCCATTAGTAAAGTTAACGTAGTTAATTTAAAAGGATTAAAAATACACTTTTTAAAATTAAGGGTTTAAAAAAAGGTTTCAACTAAATTTAAAGCACCAAAATATATTTTACACTTTATATTATATAACAAAAGAACTAATTTGGAGATGCGGGGTATCGAACCCCGTACCTCTCGCATGCAAAGCGAGCGCTCTACCGTTTGAGCTACATCCCCAAGCTATCTTGTGGGTATGTTTAGTTAAACATATTCATGCAGAGTGAAAAGTGTGGAGTTGCAATGCCATGCAAACAACTGGGCATGCACGTTCTATTGATGAGAGGAATTTATTGTTCATTATCCATATTCTCAATGGCAGAGTATAGCTCAAGAGAGCTGGAAACGTGAAACGTTTCTTGGTCATCCACTCATCATGTATTCAAATCTTCTGTACAGTTCTGTCACTTCGGAAATGCCAGGCCTTTATCCCACCAGTGACGCAATTATCTGCCATGAAGTTGAGACCACCCCAAGCTTTCGATTCTGCGCCGACTACTTCACCATCGTCATCGTTTTCTCTTAACCGACTTAATATGGGCTTTAATTGATGGGTCGCTGGATCTTTGACTCTTTGTTTCAACCTTTTTCTGTGTCATTTTAGTTTAAATTCTTTCCTCCTTCTTCATGTTTTCAGATATCTCATTCTTTAATTTGTTCTTCTTTCCTTACGATTCTGTACATTAGGTGACTTCACTCTGTCTTAGAGCCAGGTAAGATGGCTCAATATTGTCAGGAATCATATCAGCGAGGAGTAAAGCTATTGGGTCTGTCTTGTGATGACCTGCACAATCGCACACAGAGTGGATAAAAGACATTTTCAGCCTACACAGTACTTTTCAGCCATATGCAAACATATCATCGGGAGTCAACAATATTTGGCAAAAACGTTGGGGGTAAATTATGGCTTTTGAGGATCCAAGCTTCCTCCCTTTCTCACATACAGCGAGGTGCCAAGGAGAAGTATCCCAAGCGCTTGAGATCATCAAGCAGCTCAACATGGTGGACCCATATGAGAGACTCTAGTAATGGCCACCTCCCTCCTCGGGTTCTTCTTTTCTTCCCCCTTAATAAAACCTGGATACCTTAATGCTGCCAGCAGTATTACAAAAACAGAGAGGTGACCGTTATTACCTCCTTCATCAAGGGAGGTGGTGATTGAACAAGAAATACAAAATTCCTTAGAATACTATGAGATCACTTTCCTTTCACTTAAAATATTTTGTTTCCAAAGAACATGTGTGATCAACACTTCCCAATTTCTAGACATCCACGTCCTTACATCGTCAAATGATATCATTAAAGGGATGATTGTTGAGCACCCCATAACAATTAAATTAATAGACTCAATATAGTCTGATAAGACTATAATCTTTTTAAATCATTTATCTCAGCAAATTTAAAGCCCTTGTATAACCGACGTAGTCTCAATAATTATAGGTGTGATTGTCATAAACTTACACACAAATCCACAAACCTATCGACCTTCTTCTCTATAAATAGTACCTCCTTCTCCACTTTGCCCTAATCTCAGGACATATTTGTAAACCTCAAGAGATTGCTTTTAAGTATAAAATTGACAATGAGGCATTAGGTCATTATCAAAAAAGACTGGAGTGTGTATCTCTATAATTCAACTCTTCCTACTCTCCAGACGCTTCCTCTAGTTCTTCATGTTGTACATGGGTTCCAACAAGAGTATGCTGATTTTATTTTGAAAAAATATGCAAGCGACCAAATCTACGTGCTATTATTTTTTGGAGATTAACTACTCAGAAATGTTAGTAATATTAGCTAGCTAGGAACTTCGAGTAATGGGAAAACGTAAAATCCAAATTTAAACACCAAATGTAATTAAACTAATGTGTACGTATTTCCAGTGACAAACAAGGTAAGTTAATGTTTATGGAAAAAAAATAAAAAATTAACAGCTTTTTAGGTATGGTTAAATAAATGGGAAAATGGCACTTAGGTCCAAAGGATCAGAGATAATTATAAAAAAGTCCCCCCAAATTTCCTCCTTACCAATAGGTCCCTAGGGACTTTTGAGACATTATGTTTAAAAGGAAAAAGATCTAACTACCCTTGTCAGAAAAATGAAAAAACAGATGATAGAAGCTGCACCACGTGATTGACCTCTCATCTCCATCTTCTCTCTCACCAAATAAAGAGACCCTCTCTCCTCCATCTTCTCTCTCTCTACCCACCTGAAAAAAACCAGCGAAGCTCTTGCTCCTCCGTGCTCCTCCATCTGTTCTCACAGCAAGGAAGACGAAGATCATATGGCCAAGTGGCTGACAGCATCCCAAGCACCCACAACGGCAATGGATCGTCTAAAATGACATCTCTTCCCTCTTTACTCCATCTTTGCTCATCCATGTCGTTGCTGTGCACCCATCACCACAACAGTGGCGGAGAACAGAGTATCACGGAGAAGAAGGCGCAGATAGGACCCTCATTGCTGTCCACTCCTCCAAATGTTGTATTTTGTAATTGCTGATACGAGAAAAAAATGTGTTGTTAAAACTAGCAGTTGAAGTTGTTAATAAGGCTATTAGAGTTGTTAGTACATATTTCGGTAGGGATGTAACAATTTATGCCCTATTTTTTGTATGATAACAGAGGGAATGCTGTCTTGTTAAGTGGAAATGAATGAATGTCAAGAATGCATGTTGGCCTAAATTTGCTGATATGATTTGAAAAATGTGTTGTTAAAACCAGCAGTTGAAGTTGTTAATAAGGCTATTAGAGTTGTTAGTACATGTTTCGGTAGGGATGTAACAATTTATGCCCTATTTTTTGTATGGTAACAGAGGGAAGGCTGTCTTGTTAAGTGGCAATGAATAAATGTGATGAATGGATGTTGGCCTAAAATTGTTGATACGGTCTTAAAAATGTGTTGTTAAGACTAACATCTGAAGTTGTTAATAAGGCTCTTAAAGTTGTTAATACATATTTAGGTAAGGTTATAACATGTTATGCTATATTTTTTGTATGGTAACAGAGGGAAGGCTATCTTGTTAAGTGGCAATTGATGAATGTGATGAATGCATGTTGGCCTAAAATTGCTATACGATCTAAAAAATGTGTTGTTAAAACTAGCAGTTGAAGTTGTTTATAAGGCTGTTAAAGTTGTTATTACTCATCATTTGTTGATAACTCCCTATTTTTAGATAAATTTAAGATATATTGTAATATATTTAGGGAGTTATCTATAATTAATTAAAGGGATTTAGATAGGATTTAGATAAGATATCAATCTTGAACATGATTTAAGGGATTTGATTTTAAATATAAAGATTAGGATAAAAATCATGATATCTTAATAATAAAAATAATCTTGATGAAAATAATCATAACAATAATATCAGGTCTTTAAATAATAAAAAAAACAGAAACAAATTACAGGTATTATTATTATTATTGTTATTATTATTTTCTATTATCTAATCCATTGGCTTTATGTGATAGATTTCAGATTTGGATATTACGCAAGAAACAAGAAGCAGAGACGCGTCACAACAATTCATATACAATCAGAAGGAACATTTGCTGCAGCAATATAAATATACATATATATTCTAACGCAGAGAGAGAAAAAAAGGATAAAAACAAAATCTATCAAATAGAGATATACGCGTACGGAGACAGAAATCGCTGCAGCACAATATATATATAATCGACAGCATCAGGAGCAAGGGGAGAAACAAGCAAAGACGGAGAAAAAGAAACAAGAACACGCAACACGGAAAAGCGCAAAGCACGAAAACGAATCAGAACACAGAGAAAAAAAGAGAAGCTACAAGAGCAAGAGTGAGGGATTTCTTCTTTTTCTTCTTCGAGCGTGAGAGCAATTGTAGAGGAGGGAGATTTAAATCTGGAAATCAGAGAAGATCTTGATCTTGTTCTTTAGGTTGTATTCTCTTATCATTAGTTATTCTTGGTTCATTATCATGGGTTTTGAATCTGAATTTCATTTGTTTGATTTTGATTTGATTCTGTTTGTTTTTGGATTATTTGAACCCTTTTATGGATTAAATATTTTATTTTCCATTTCTTTTATTTATGAATAAGTTCTTTTATGTTGATTTTACTTTGATCTTAATGCTTCTTATTAATTGGCCACTAATAAGATAGATTAGTTTATTTGA
>JBAGKO010000005.1:18370941-18386457 GCA_037177275.1 Acacia concinna
TATAAATGATACTGTTGATACTCCCTAATTATAAAAAAGTGTAGGAGAGAAAGTAAATATATGTTGGCCTATTTTTTATCATATTATAATATGGACTAATATTGCAATTTTAATTTTTTAATTCAATTTATACACATTTTGTTATTTATAATAAAATTTTAATGTTAAAATCATTTATATCTCATCACAACCTTTACATGTAATTATTATAAAAGTCAATGCCCTTTTTTGTCATTTCACTGTAAAAAAAGCCCTTCTGGTAACTTTTATCCAAACACTCTCATTTTTTCAAAACCAACTTTTTCACAAAAGCCCTTATCAAAAGGCCTTCTGAAAAAAGCCATTCTGGCCCAAAAGGACTTCTGAAAAGTTGTATCCAAACGGGCTCTTAGCTAGACAGGCTAAGAGACGAGAATCACTAAAACAAGAAGAACAAGAAAAGCAAACTGAAGGACTAGAACACAAAAACCACCAAAACGACACCATATCAAAACACACCAAAGCGAACCACCAGAACATGAATACAACCACCAGCTAAGCATAAAGAAAAGGAAGAGGAAAAAAAATACTCACAGTTGCTTCGTCTATGCTCAGCGGCCAACCAACATGGAAGTAACCAGAAGGAGCCTTGCTTCAGTTTGGCTTCACCAACATGGAAGTCACCAGCCTTCGACACCAGCTAACAGAACGACAGAAAAAAAGACATCGGAAGCCATCAACACTTGGCCACAAAATAGGGAGAAAAGAACGGACTTCACCGTCACTGGTCTACACAATTTTCTCCAGCTGTCCTGCTTCCGCTTTTGATCGATGAAGAAGGTGTGCAGATGAGAAGACAGCACAAATCAGCCACAAAATAGGGAGAATAAGCCTGTGTACTGTGTTTTATAGGGTCGTTTATATTGACTTTTACAGAATAGTTTTTAGAACTCTAAAGTTTCTAAAATAAATTTTTTAGAATAATTTTTGTGAAAATCTAGGTTTGGATAAAATGGGGGTGTTTGGGTAATAATAGCTTTTACGGATTTTGAAGTAAGTATGTGAAGGGAGTTTTGTTTTAGTTTACGCAAACCATGGTTTCATAATTAAAAAACAAGAAAAATTTAATTATGAAAACTATAGTTTGAAATCTGACGTTTTGTCAAACTATGGTTTTCAAATGGTATGAGGTGTTTGGCAATTTTCACTAAACCATAGTTTCAAAATCAAGGTTTTCATTAAACCTTAGTGCCAAACAAGCCCATAGTCCGTTCGGGAAACCCTCAAACCTAGGTTTGTGCAAGTTAAGACAAAACTCCTCTCACATATTTACCTTAATATCTGTAGAAGCTATTCTCAAAAACTAATTCAAACATATTCTAAATCGGAGAAGAGGTCAAAGAAGAATAGGTGTCTGAGATCCTGTTCCACCAACTGTTGTATGAAAAAGAGTGAATATTTAAAATTTCAAATCCCTTTGGGCCGTTGGGACTCTGGGCCATATCAATAATTGCATTTGTAGACCTGTACAAATAAAAAAGAGTAATCACGGAGGGTATCTGCGTAAATTAACAGCTTATTTGAAAACAGGCGGGCCTTCTGCTTGATTTGTTCGTCACCCTCAGCATTGAATCTGGTTTCCGAGCTTCGGAGGTTCTGATGGTCATCTGAAAACTACAAGTCCATTATCTAACGGCAAAATTCGAGTATCAGAATGTTTAAAGAAAGCTCTACTCGGACTCTAGGTTGGAACTCATTGAGAAATCCTCAAGTTGAAGCAAACGAGAACGAGTTTGAAGCCTCACAGAACATACACAGCTACCCACCTCCGAGAACTCCTTTGAACACAATACCAGACCCGTGTCAGTGTCAAAAGGAACCTCAAGAATCTGATGGTAATTCTCATTTCAAAATTGAAGTTATTCGGTCAGGTCGATCATCCGATAGGTTTGTAAACTTCAGCTTGAACAATGGGACTCCAAGAGGTATGGGTCACACTGGAAAGACAAGTTCAGAGCCAAACTCAGCGCAAAACACCCCGGCAAGAAATGCCTCTAAAATTTCACTGGGTGGAGCAGGGGGAATCTGTCCTGGATCCAGAGTTCAATACTCAGGCGGAGGAAAAACAGGGAGTTCGGGAACATTTTTTAAGGGTATTTCAGTTGCTAACTCAGAAGTTTCCAAGGAGGTTCAGCATTTCGAGCTCAAAGAAGACCCTTCTTTCTGGATGGATCATAATGTGCAGGTTTTGTTGATTGATTTTCTTGTCATAATTAGTGCCTAATATCTTATTTCATCAAGGTTTTTGAGTGTAAATTGTGGTTGATGCCTTCAGGTACTAATAAGAATTCGACCCTTAAATAACACTGAGAAATTTTCACAAGGATATGACCGGTGCCTGAGACAAGAATCAGCGCAGACTCTGGTTTGGATTGGTCATCCTGAAACCAGATTCACCTTTGATCATATAGCGTGTGAGACATTATCTCAGGTAAGACATATTGAAAAAATTCTTAATCAACATGTATTTTGTTTTGTTTAACATGGCAGAGATGCCTTCTTTGAGTTTTCGAAGTGGAAAGTATATCTTAATCAGCTCTAAGGGATAAATCACGACCGGGTTCAAGAGTCCTGTAAAATCAAAAAATAAAGGTGCATATTGAATGTTTATTTCATACACATTCTTACTTCATAAATTGGTGCAGGAAAATCTGTTTAGAGTTGCAGGAGTGCCCATGCTCGAGAATTGCTTGTCTGGTTATAATAGCTGTATATTTGCTTATGGTCAGGTATGAGCAACGGACCTGCATTTTGGGCATTGTGTTTTTCCAGTTGTTATTTGTTTTGCTGTTGAACTTAAAGCTTCTTCTGCAGACGGGCAGTGGTAAGACGTATACCATGATGGGTGAGATAAAAGAGGAAGAAGGACACCTAACTCAAGATAGTGGGATAACACCAAGAGTTTTTGATTATTTATTTATGAGAATTAAACTGGTGAGATGTTTAGAACGCACACGTTTCTGTTTGAACGATTTTTGGTTTGAGATTGAATTTATCCAAGACGTTCCATTATGTAGGAAGAAGAGAGCAGAAGGGATGATAAACTCAGATACAGTTGCAGATGTTCCTTTTTAGAGATATACAATGAGCAAATAACGGATCTTTTAGAGCCTTCATCCACTAATCTGCAAGTAATAATTTTGTACTTTTGATTTGTTTCAGATTCAGTTAACATTCTATATAACAAAATTTATGACATCCTATTCTCTCTGTAGCTCAGAGAAGATACAAAGAAGGGGGTATACGTTGAAAACCTTTCTGAACGTAGTGTGGGAACTGTGAGTGATGTTCTCAAGCTTTTGCTACAGGTGGGGTCTGTTCAAATGTGTACAATTACAACTTAGCTTAATTAGCATAGATTAGTGCTTGACCATGTATGACATGCTCTCATCGTCCCACATAATTGCTAACACAGGGCACCGCAAATAGAAAGGTGGCTGCAACTCATATGAATTGTAAGAGCAGTCGGTCTCACAGCGTTTTCACTTGTATTATTGAAAGCCGTTGGGAGAAAAATTCTATGTCTCACTTTAGGTTCGCGAGGTTAAATTTGGTAGATCTAGCTGGTTCTGAAAGGTAAGCACTGATTTATAATTAGGGTGTTGAATTCAATGCATGCTGTCAGCATGCTCTGTACAGAAGCTGTTCTAACTTTCGCTTTTTTGTAGGCAGAAGAGCTCTGGTACAGATAGCGAACGATTGAAAGAAGCAGCAAATATAAATAAATCCTTGTCAACACTTGGGTAATTTTACTAAGGACCTGCTTATAATTTTATTTGTTGTTGATATACAGCAGTGAAGTGTTAAGAACACAAATGCAATAATCGCTAAACTCAGTTGTTTGATCTTCATTATTCCTTTATTTTTATCTAAATAATAGCTTGGTTATAATGAATTTGGTGGATCTGACGCACGGTAAACCACGGCATGTCCCCTATCGAGATTCAAGGCTTACATTTCTTCTTCAGGTTATTCATAGAGCTTTGAAAGTCAGGATTGTTTTTTCTTGGAAACTACATTCTACAACTTTACACACTGATGACTGATGTATGGGGGTACAACTGTTCTATTTTGAAAAATTTGTATGCAGGATTCTCTTGGGGGCAACTCGAAAACAATGATAATTTCAAATGTCAGCCCATCCATTTGGTTTGTATAAACTTGCTTATTGAAATGCAGTGATGTTCTTTTGCCATTTATTTTGTTTCCTTATATCCTTAACGTATTTTTCTTCTCATTCAGCTCCGCAAATGAAACACTTAGTACGTTAAAGTTTGCCCAGCGAGCCAAGCTGATTCAAAACAATGTACGCAGTCTTCTTCTTGGCCAAACAATTTACTCATTCTATACAGTGATTTTACACACATGCGTATAATTATGAAGTTTCTTTTCTGCTGATAAGAGATGCCTTGATTTTCTTCCTCTTACTCCACAAAGGTAAAAGTGAACGAAGGCGCTTCAGGTGACATAAATGCACTGCAGTGGCAAATTCAACAGTTAAAGGTATTGATTTTAATCGCCATGTTTTGGTATGTGTTCCTCAGGAATGTCACTTCACATAGCCGACTCAACTGTGTTGTTAACTGAAATTGAACAGAATCAATTATCCTTTCTGATAAAGCACAACAATTTTCCAAGTCTTATGCCAAATTTGGAGCCATATCCCGAGCTTCATAGGTTGAGTGAATCGTCAGAAGGGTGTAACTCTAACATAGAAAACGCAACAATGCGTCAAAAGCTGTCTCTTCAAACCAAAGAGGTAATTTTCTGATCAAATTCTTAAGTTAGTTGACTCTCTGTGTTAAGAGCTTTAATATTTTTCATGGATTTTATCCCAATAATGTCAGAGTTATTTTATAACTTGCAGATGAAATGCATGAAAGCTGCTTTGTTAGGTGCATTGAGGAGAGAAAAACTGGCTGAGATCAAAATTCAGGATTTGCATGCTGAAATTGAACGCCTAAACTGTTTGGTATGTCTAGTTTTGGTTAATAAATTTAGTTCAGATTTCCTCCTTTTAGCAACACCGAAAGTTACATTTGTCATACGGTTAAGCACCTAAGATGATTTATCTCATGAGCTTAAAGTACATTTAACATCTGCAGGCTCGACAAAGGGAAGAGGATGCTCAGCATGCTGCATTTAAGTTGAGGCTTTGTGAGGAGAGAATTAATCAACTTGAAGTATTAGTAGACGGTGCCTTGCCACCTGAGGAGTATCTCTTGAAGGAAAACAGGGCTTTGGAAAACGAGATTAAGGAGCTTCAAGCGAGGATTGAGAACAACCCAGAAGTAACCAGGCTTGCTTTGGAGAATGATAGAATTTTACACGAACTGCGACAGTAAGTTAAGTGGATAGTTTATGCTCTTATGCGCTTGCTGGAAGCCAACTATCAATTTGCATTAATGACCAGGTTCCAAAACTTTTACGAGCATGGAGAGCGGGAAAGATTGCTGACTGAACTTTCTCAATTACGTGATCAGGTTAAACAGATCTTAACATTTCCCTTATTCTCGTCTGAGTGGTAAATTTCACCTTGGTCGATGATCAACATTATGGATATCTGAAATCGGTGCTTCATGTGCAGCTAGTTGTCAGTTTTCAAGAAAATTTGGCACTGCCCATGCGAAATGAAAACCAGGTCAAATAATCTATTAATTAATAATTATACAGTTCTAGTTTAGCTTGTCGAAATGTCCTATTTACTCGGGTTAGTCCTTGATTTCAGGATAATGATTGTAAACAGGAGTTGGAAGATTGCCAGATTATGAATTCTAAATTGCTTCGGTAGGCAGTGAGCCTCTAGAAACCTTAATACGTTACTTTTATTCTCCATGCGACTGTTTCAGTCATTTATGCCATGGCTTTGTTTCCTCATAGAATTGACACTTCTAGATAAATCGAGCCGAGATAAGTCTAATTGGACTTGCTGACATTATCTAATCTGTACCTTTCTCCTTAATTATTATTTATTTTGCAGCGATGTAGAGAGATTACAAACAGAACTTGTAAAGAATATTAGCTGTGATCGAGCAGAGTCTGATTCTGTAAGAATTGCTTATGATATATCTAAAGTTCTGTCAGCATGTTGCAGAATTCTTCATATGCAATCATTTTTCATCATTGTAGGTTCTAAATTCTTCATTCGAGCTTCCAAATGGATTGATGAAGACTGATAAATGTTCGCTGGTGAGAGTAAATATAAATGATTTTCAGCTCAACATATTTTTAAAAGCAGTCAGTTTTTTGTTGATGTCATTTGCAGAAATATATTTTACACTTCATATTCGCTTTTATATGCTTCTGAATGCGTTTAATTTCAAAATAAAAACGATAGATATTTCAGGATTTTAAATTTAAGAAAAAAAGAGGTCCTTACTGTCTCCCTAACAATTTTGTTTTAAGCATAGAGCAACCACTGGAATATCTTGCGTATATTATGTGTTGACGAAATTACCACTGGAGGATATTTAATAATGTCATTGTTTTAGATTATTTATTGTTCACTAAATGAAAAGCAAGTATTTATATTTACGGTTTGGTGAAACTTGTTAAACAATACACAGATTCACCCTGTATCTTTAATAATTAAATTCATAATTTTTCAGGTTGATACAATATCTTTGAAAAGTGGTTCTGGGGATGAGATGCCATTCCATACTTGGGCAGTTGATGATGTTGAAGGACATGCTTTAGGTGCCTTAGAGATGCTCACTAACGATAATGAAGATAACAGGCAGAAAATATTGGAAGCCAAACTGGAAAAAATGAGTAAGGATCTTGAGGAGGTTAAGTTGCTTAACGACCAATACCAAGAAAAATGGGCACTTCAGTTATCCCAAAAACACCAGATTGAATCAGTTTGTGACGAGGTTGAGATGGAAACATCAAGAACAATTTTGCATTTGCAGGAAGAGATTGCAAGTCTTCAGTCAGATTTAGAAGGAAGGCTATGTTCCATTGCTCAGGAAAATACAGAGCTAAGGAGTATGGTAGCAACAAAAGAGGAGGAAATTAGGACACTGTGTTTGGAGTGGGAAAGGGCTATCTTTGAGCTGACAACCTTCCTTCTAGATGGCTCTAGATCTCTCAGAGATGCCTGCGGCCAAGTAGAGAGCATCACTGGTTCATTGCCTGAAGGAAACACTAAGATTGCTGGACAGATTGGCATGGCTGTCAAAAGTTATATGGAGAAGGAGGAAACAATTCAGAAGCTGGAAAGTAGCTTGGAAGATGCACAGAAGATGGTATGGGACATGGAGTTGAAGGTGGGTTCCTTAAAGGAAGCAACTGCAACCTTAAGTGCATTTCAACAAGTACACAATGAACACAATGAAGACTCAGTTCAGTTAAGAATAGCGTTGGATGAGAAGACCGATATGTTAAGGCTTAAAGAAAATGAAGTGAAATATAAAGACGACCAGCTTAGAAAAGCAGAAAAACGAGCTGACGCGGCGTTTTTATTAGTGAGATGGCTTTCTGATAGTCAAAATGTTGTTCATAGAAATGATGTAGCGGAAGATATTTCCAACCCTAGACAGGATATGCAAAATAAGATGCATACCATTTTTGAGGATCAGGATGATAGGACTCATCTCATACCAAATGAACCCATGGCTCAAGTTGAGTTGACCATGCCAGAGGTACTGGAGATGGATGCCGTTGCTGATGCCTTTTGTGAAGATAGAGAAATGCATATGGCCCATTTCCAAACAAGTGCCTCCAACCTTTCTCCTGCTGATATGGACTTGATTCTGAACCCTGTCAAACAAAGTCAGGACCCAAGAATGAAAATAAAGGATTTAAGGATACGCAATAAGAGTTGTGTGTGTTGTGTTGATGACTCCCTGATAGCAGATACAAAAGAGTGTATGAAGTTGGAAGAATGGCATCACATACTGCATCAGATACAAAAGGAACTGGTTGATGTGAATATAAAACTGAGCATCATAGAGAATTATATTAGCAGAGAAATGGATCTCTCTAATTGCTCTTTAAGAGATAACTATCTCATGGATTTTGATGCATCGGGTGCTGATAGTTCTTCAGTTTCTGATTCAACAACTGAAACTGACAGCATTGTTTCTGGAAACATATTGCATGGATCCAGAAGCACATGCAGAGTTACGTTTCCTGGAAAAATAACTGAACAGATAGTGAATCCAGAATCTGAAGAATGCTTTGCCATTCCAGCTGATAATCAAGAATCAAAAAATACAGCTTATCATGAGAGGTGTTTAATCCAAAGGGAAGCAGGAGCATCCTTTCTCAGAAATGAATTATGTGCCACATACGATGCTTTCAGTAAGCAGAATGCTCATTTCTCTGAACTTCTTAAAGAATTAGATAATGAAAGCTGTTCATCCCTAAAAGGTATCAATTCACTCTGCCGCTTCCATTTTTCCTTTATTAATGTTTTTTGACTACCAATCTTCCTTTTGCATCCAATCATCTGAAATTAGTAGGTCTTAATTATGTTGTGATGAATGACAGAACAAAGAAAGGAGGCTCTTTGTGAGCTGATGATTCAAAATTTTGAAGCATGCAACCAAAATGATCCAAAGGTATCCAACTTTCCTTTTAATAGCTGGACTCTCGTAAAATGCCTGAAGAACAGTTATACAATCTAATAGTTGTTAATTCTTAATTACTTTTGGCAACATTAGAATTTTAACTAAGCAGGAATAAAGGCACATGACTTTCACATTCTCTGGCTGTTTAACTATATTTCAGGTATTTGGTGATATGACAACCAGACTTGATGATAGCTTGACCAGATTTGAGGAAGCTCATGCAACCGTTAAGGAAGCAGATTTTATGCTACATGCTTTGACAAAGGCATATGAAGATGAGAAACTGTTGAGTGTTACAAGGAAGCAGACAAATGAAAACCTGATGATAGAGAGAGCAAGCTTGGCAGGCGAGATTCAGAAACTTAAATCTTCAATATGCCATCAAGAAGTAGAAAACCAATTACTGAAGGATCACATCAATTCCAGTTTGATAGAGATGGCAAACTCAGTTTCCGTACTTGAAGAGTGTTTCTTGCAAGTGCAAACACATGTGGAGAAGAAATTCATGTCCATTTTTTGTGACGTCTTGCTGATTCACAAGGAGATGATATGCTTTACAAAAGGCCTGATAACATCTCTAGAAGATATATTTTCTTGGGCTATGGGGGAAAGATTTGCATCATTCGTACTAAACAATTGCTATGTAACAGAGCTTGTCAGTAAATACCTCTTGTGTAGGGCAAACCATAATTTCCCATCAACCAAACAAGAGGAATTGTGCAAGTTTTCGAAAGTTTGCTCAGGTGCAGAGTCTGTCTTGCCTACAAGTACTGACAGCTCAGGGAAAAGAGATCAACGAGTAGATGCCCAAATTTTGCAAGAGGAGCAGGAGTTGCCCAATAGTGATTTAATGTATGAACACATGGCTCTTAGGAAGGAATTAGAGAGGAAAGAAGAGTTAATGGAGGGTTTGTTTTTTGACTTAAGGCTGTTGCAGGAATTAGCTTCCAACGGAAAGGACATCAAGGAGGAGACTGAAAAGTTAATAACATCTTTGAGCCAAGTTCGATGTGAGCTAGACATTAAAACAAATCATCTTGAAGACACACTGGTTCAAAATAGAAAACTTGAAGGTTCTCTTGTCAAAACTGAAAGGGCCTTATCCACTTCAAATCATGAACTTAAGCTTGCTCAAGAATTGATCTGCAAACTTTCAGATCAAAATGCAGAGTTAAGGGAGATTATTAAAGAACTTCATTCTAAAAAGGCTGAAGCCGAGGAGCACCTGAATGAACAGAAAGATATGATCAAAGGTTTGGAGAAAGAAATTGTTAATTTGACCTCTTCACTAGAAAATAGCCCACTTTCCTTGTTGGAAGGCATTGAGAATGAACTAAGAAAGGCGATCATAGAGAGAGACCAACTTCATGAGGAAGTTTCTATCTTGAATGACAAACTTGAGATGGTTAATTCATTGGCCGACGAAAAGGAAGCCATTGCCATAGAAGCCCGTCAGGTAGCTTCCTTTTTTCCCCTTTAGTTTTCTTTTGCTTTGTTTTTTGGGGTCTTCTCCTGCCGAATGTGATTAATAGATGGAATTTCCTTTGGTGAATCTTAATTCTCAATTTTAGGAGTCAGAGGCTTGTAAGCTGTATGCTGAACAGAAGGAAGAGGAAGTCAAGATTCTTGAACATTCCGTTGAGGAGCTTGAGGGTACCATAAATGTTTTGGAGAAGAAGGTTAGTTGCATGTATTATTACTGCCTACGGAAAGTCTTAGGACGATGATCAATAGCTTGTTAAAGTGGCAAAATAAATATACTTCGCGTTTTACTGATGCACTTATTTCGGTTCAGATAATCTTTCTAATGAGTAAAATCCGTTATCGTTCTAGGTATATGAAATGGATGAAGAAGTGGGAAGACATCATTTAATTAGGGATTCACTAGAAAACAAACTCCTAGCTTTGGAAGAGAGACTGCAAACAGTTAACAGCTTACCTCATAATGCAGCTTCAGATATCACCAATGTTCAACGTGAAGAGCAAATATCTAGGTTAGAATTCTCCTTTTCTTGATTTATTTTTGTAGAAATTAAGAATTTAATACTTAGTTAAAAAAAAATTAAAGACATTCAGGTAACATGATCTCCAATTGTATTATTGCTTGTTGGCTTTAAATCTGTGAGTGCCCAACAAAAAATTTCTGATGCAGACGACCATCCCGTAGAATAACGGAACTTCATGAGGCACTTAATCGGATAAGAATTCTTGAAGAGGAAAAGGCCGAACAAGATAAACAGGTATCTTCCGTTCAGCAGTTTCTTCCCTGAAAATAAAACGCACTTGTATCATATGCTTGAGTTTTGAATATCAACATCGTTCCCATTTTGAAAGATCAAACAATGCAAAGAGTACATATCTGAAGTCGTATTGCATGCTGAAGCTCAGGCCTCGCAGTACCAACAGAAGGTACAAGCCCATAAAGATAACATACTTCCAACAACTTTAATTTTTGTTAAGAATACCAGTAGGTTCTCTAATCCGAGCAGTAAATTTCATCTAGTCCGTATGCTTGCCTAACCCTCTCTTTTGCTTCCGCATCCTTAATAGTACAAAAGCATGGAGTCCATGTTTCGTGAAGTGAAAAAAGAAATGTCAGAGTCAACATCAACTGCACCACCGGAGAAGGTCGAGAAAAGCTCAATGAGGGCAAGAGGTTCAAGCTCACCATTTAGATGCATTTCAAATCTTGTTCATCAGATGAATCAGGAGAAATATCAGGAATTGTCTGTGGCAAAGCTCCGGATGGAGGAACTAGAAGCACTGGCAGCTAGCCGGCAGAAGGAGGTCTGATCTTTTCTCCCTCCCGTCACTATCACTGCTTAGATTCTTGAAGACCAAATTTCCATATGATCTTCATACAGAGATGATAAGAATTATAATTATATACTATTATTTAACGATAAAATGGAAAAATAAAGTTTTGATGCAGAAGTTTAATAATTCCATTGAACTTCTCTTGAGGGTCACTTGAATCATACGTAGTTGAATTTTTTGCGGCGTGTAGTTTATTAGTTATATATTCAGATTCTACAATACTCTCAATTTGGATGTGTTGCATATCGTTTGAATTCGAGCAGATTCTTCGAATGTGTTATAAGAAAAATTCTTATCACATGTTGATTATATTTGATATCTAACAGGTATGCCTCTTGCAAACAAGGCTGGCAGCTACCGAAAGCATGACTCATGATGTCATTCGGGACCTCCTAGGTGTCAAAATGGACATCACGAACTACGCAGTATGTTTCGGCTTCATCTTTAATAAACGAGTTTTTTTTTTCCAATCTCTCATTCTCTTACCCTTTTGCTTCTTGTATATTAGACTTTGGTAGACCAAAACCAGATTCTGAAATTAGTGGAAGAGGCTCATAATTTAAGAGAGGAGTTATTTGCTAAGGTACTTGTTGCAAAACCCATGACGTACTGTCTATTTTATCGTGTGTTATTTTTTTAAAAATTTTCACTATTGTTTCTTTCATTAGGAAAAAGAAGTTCACCACCAAAGTCTGCTGATTAATGAACTGATTGAAGAAAGAGAGAGGTTAGTATAATGAAATTATGTTTCATAATACTTTTCTCCCATGTGAAGCGGTCTGATCCTTTTATCTGGAATAGTTATGACAGTACGATATTTGTCAAATAATTTAGCTTTGACATTTATTAGTCACTTGAGAGATGCTTCGAAATTGTGAATCAATATCACTAAAAGTAGAGTTTGGACGAAAAACACGTATCACTAAATAATAGAGAAGCTTCCTTCTGTTTGAATATACGTTCATTCTATTATTTAAGAGCACAAGTAGAGGTCATAATGGCTCCAGACTTTCTTCTCCATAATTGTACGTTCATTCATCATGTCACTCAGCTGCAAATTGGAGTTGAGAAATAAAGATGCCGATATAATTGCTTCCCAAATAGCCGTACAGAGACTCCAAGAGCGAGATCAGTTGCTTTCAGCACAGAGGGACATGTTGAAGGTTGGAAATATCACATACTCGGTTTTTTTTTTTACCAGTGGAAATATCACAACTCAATAGTAATATGTAAATATTAATTTATTTTCAATGGTGAAGCAACGTTTATGAATTCTCGCCGCCTTTTGTTGTAGAAGGATAAGACCAATCTCATGAAGAAGGTTGCAGAACTGGATGACATGGTGAAAACTCTATGTGCAACAAGAGAAAACCAACCTGTCCAACAGACAACAAAGATTAAGGCATGCTTACTCATTACTTTATGCTGCAACAGTTACTTCGTAGATGGAAGTTCTCACTCATGTGCCCTCCATTTTCTCTTTACAGGATAGGAGCTCTGAAAAATTTGCTGGTGCTGAGATGAGTAGGTGGCTGTCACAATATGAACGGCTTCTTTCTTGTGAGAATGATAAGTTTGCTAAGTACTACAAATCTCCTGCCAATAACCACTCGGCTAGACCACCGACTTAGAACGTGGAAGCAGAACGGACACCTACGTTGCTGTATTTTGCATGTAAATCATGGTTGTTGGTTTAAGAAATACTGGTTGCTTCCACTAGCTGGTGCAAGCACCATTATGTAAAGCTGTAGATATTGAACATATTCTCTCGTCTACTAATATGGGTTCAAACTCTCAAGAGTGATGGGTCAACTCATGGAATCAATAAAAAAAAGGTAAACATTCTAATTCGATCCCAATAGTATGTAATGTACATAAATGCCTACAGCTTTCAAGGCTGACGCATTCGTTTTCGTTGCAGAGTTCCCATGAGGATGTGACGAGCAAGTTTCTCATAAAAATGACGTAAATACATTCTCAAAACCTCCTGCTTGTATTTACATTTTTCCCACATTTTTTATTGTTTGGAAAGATCCCCACTCCTTTGGTCTGTATTCTTTTATTCCAATTTTCAAGTTTTGTAAAGATCAACGAAAAGTGATGGAATTTGCTATTGTAATTTCAAAAAAACAAAAAACAAAAAACAAAACGACGATGAGGGAAAATATAGAGGTAAAACAAAATAAAATGGAAAACTAATTCCTATTATTGATAACCTGACCACTTAAAATGTTTATTCCTAAATGATGAAGAGGGTATCGCAACTTCCAATCAACTCATGCATATATTCTAAGTACTCTAATGGGTTATCCTGAGAATCCCTTGGATTTAATATAGTATGATGAATTTAAGTTCATCGTGAGTATCATAATTTATTTTTTAAATAAAAGTCAGCTAAATATGCAAATGAAACTCAATAGTCAAGATAATAAGCAAACCACAATAGGTTGTCCAAGAAATACTTCAAAAAATAGTCTCAACAGCCACATATTTGTTTAATTTATCCGCATCCTAATCCAACTAAAATTGGAATCTCTTTACCAAAATGGGGGCAAATTCATTTACATTTCCCCATTCCCTTCTAGGACTTATCTCTCGCCTTTCACAGAAATCATGTTAGAAGTCACGTCACAAACGTATTGAATCAATTCATACTTGTGGTCCCTCAGGACTTGATAATAAACAAAAACTGCAACAACAATATTTCTCTTGCCTTTTTGTTAACTGCTTCCCCCGTCACCATTCTTCTCTGTCTGTTCAGTTCAATGTATCAGATTTGCATACAAGGAAAGGGAGGAAGAAAAATATAATCTCAAATAGTGTACGAAAAAACCTAGTACCCTGCTAGTTCGTGATGGAAAATTACCTTGAGATGCTCGTATTTCATGACTAGCCTCATATACTGATCAAGAGCCTCAGGGTGATACACCATGGACTTCACTCTAGCCAGAGTCTTATGTTAGAATATTTTAAAATGAAGAAATGTGTTTCTGTAAAGTCATATTCATTAACTAAGAGATTTATATGAAGAGTTGTGTAGAGAGTTATGACACTAAAAGTTACCATTGTAGCGTCTCTTGGATTTCTAGAGGCACATGTGAAAGGTTATAGCTATATGTATGGCAACCAGCACTTGATGAAAAGTTGTACATTTATGAGAAAAAATCTTCATAATATAAAGGTATAACTCTTCATATGTCTATTCATGAATCTGCATATAATATTCATGAATCTTACAAATTGTTATGACTTTTAATTGAATAGGTGTTGCTTCAAAAGACACCACTTCAAAGAGGCATCACTTCAACGTATCACTTCGTTGCCTATAAATACCCAACACCATTAGTTATTCTAAATTATTAGAAACCTCACAAGAGATCAAACTCATTGCCTTTGTCCTTGAGTGCACACAAACATAAAGCCAATTTATCATTTTTGTAAAAGCCATTATTGTCTTGCTTGAGTTTTGGAAGTGCAATCTATACTCAAGGGTCTTCTTTATATCCTGCAAGAAATTCATCCGTCAATCCAACTTGCACCCTATAAGATAGATATAGGTGGGGGTGAATTAAGCCTAAAGGAAAGTGTTGTCTACGCTTTGAAAACATTGTGCACTACTTTCTCTTTCATCTTTTCTTCTTATACTCCTCAGAGATCTAGCCCATTCAACAATCTTTAGGCTTAATTCACCATGATTCCAAATGGCATCTTTGAGGGAGATGACTTCAAACTTTGTCAAATTAGAAATATTTGATGGCGGTAACTTCTTAAGATGGTAAAAGAAGATGAAGTTTCTGTTGACAACGCTGAATGTTGTATATATTCTCACCACTCCCAAACCCCAAGAAGGAGAAGAAGAGACTATTGCTCAAATTAGAGATAGGCAAAAATGGAAAAATGGGAAAATGATGACTTCATCTGCATGGGTTATATCCTAAATGGGCTTGCTGATTCTCTCTTCGATGTGTATCAAGACTCAACCTCTGCAAAAGAACTCTGGGATAAATTAGAAGCAAAATACATGGAAGAGGATGCTACAAGTAAGATGTTTCTTGTTTCTCGTTTTAATAACTATAGAATGATTGAT
>JBAGKO010000005.1:18401253-18411501 GCA_037177275.1 Acacia concinna
TGCTTAGTTTGGAATCATATCTTTTACATTAAACGAAGGTGAATATTTGTTCAAGTGCACTTTACTTCATTGATTTCTATTTGGCTTTCAAAGTGATAAACCTAAGTTTGGTAGTCATCAAAACATAGGATCTAACAAATTTGATGATATTGCATCATCCATCCATCTGAACTCTAAGTGGCGTTTAACAATGTATTAATTGATGTTAAATTATCTTTGATTACAGTGACATTTTCCATTAATTAAAACATTAGACTAAAGTGATTGCTTGGGGTTTTTCTTTGAATTTAGAGATTCCAAAACTCCCAAACATCTTTTAAAGAGCAAGGATAGCTGAGCTTTCATCATTGAGAGACTAATTTATCATCATTCCCTTTAATCCAAATAATTCTTTCATAATCTAAAATACCAAAAACATTTGTTTTTACCTACATTGTTACATTCACTATTGCACCATTAAATCTTTTGAAAACCCCCTAATTTCTCTAACCCAATTCATCATGTTTTTAGTAAAAACTAGATTCTAGGACTTTACTAATAAAGAGCTCCTCGAGAAGAACAATTGGTTGTATCCTATAGTACATTATTTGGTTCAATCACATCTTGATAGACCAAAAGAAAACATTTCGGTATGATCAATGGTGTTATTGCCGAGGAGCCAAGACATTGGTTCCTTAGTAATTGGCTTTCAATACCGTTGTTATCTAGGTCAATTCTCATTGAGTCTTTGTTTTTAGGCATCAATTTTTTCATTTCATAGCATAAATATTTTTTAGAAATACAAACAAATATTTTATTTTCCATACTTTTGCATTTGCACTCTTGCACAACATTTAACATTTTTTTCTGATTTGATCCTAAATCTTTTGACCAATTTCTTGAAATCTTGAACTTTGTGCATATTGATTGAGCATATGGCTAAATTACTTAGTGGATTTTGCAAAGATTTTACGAAGGTAACTCTCTATCTACTAAGTTACGACCTGGACCTTTTGTTGTCTAGGATTGCTCTCGGGTTGCTGAAGTCATGACCTGAGTTACCTTCTTTGTAAGTATTTCCTTTTTTGTAATTAAAATAAATTCAAAGGCCATATTTTTTTAAAAAATAATTAACTAAGGGTAACCATTCACGGGTGACGTGGGGTCCCTAACACCTACCCCATGCACAATTGACTCTCGAACCCTATCTGCTTTTCGTAGACTATAATAAACTTTTTATAGGTTTCCCAAATTATCCTTCTTTAAAATTTTGGTGATGGCTCCATGTTTTTCCAAATTCCAAGCGCTACAATGATGTTACACACATATTTAATAAAATGAGTAGAGTCAAGAGCTAACATATTTGAAGTACGCCAACTCACTCAAATTGATCATTCAGCCCACTCAAATTCATGATTTGAGAAGTCTTCCTCAATTCTTTTTCTTAAATCCTGAAACCCACTCAAGTTGTGTAAGAATTGAATCAGTGGTTAGCATCTGTTCAGTCCATCTTGGATATTAAGGTTATGTCGAGCCATATGCATTATTACTAATGACAATCACATTCTTAATAAATCTAGCTTAATAATTTGAATATTGCCCATTAAAGTTGTGTAAGAATTGAATCAGTCATTAACATCTGTGCAGTCCATCTTGGATATTAAAGTTGTGTTGAGTCACACATCATTAACAACAATACAAGTCACTTGCTTATATCCTAATCCCACACCAAACATTAATCCTTTGAATGCTACCCATTAAAGTTGTGCAAGAATTGAATTGGTCATTAATGTATGTGCAATTCATCTTGAATATTAAATTTGTGTTGAGCCATGCATTGTTAATAATAAAAATCACTTTCTTAAATCATAAATCCCACATAAATCTTAAATCCTTTGAATAATGTCCATTAAGTGGTGTAAGAATTGAATCAGTCATTAATGTATGTACGGTCCATCTTGGATATCAAAGTTGTGTTGAGCCATGCATCATTAAAAATCACTTTCTTAAATCATAAATCCCACGCAAATCTTAATCCTTTGAATACTGCCCATTAAAGCAGTGTAAGAGGGTCACTTTATTCCTTTTCTTTTTTCTTTTATTGCTAGGCACTGATATTCTCCTATTGGATATCATCTTATTTAAGGCACTATCAAGTACTAAATGTAGACATATCATATAATAGAGATTCAAATCTTAGTTCGCCATGTAATGAGAGACTAACCCTTTACACTAGACTCAACCACTGTTAGTCACTTTATTGCATGTTATTTCTACATGAATCAAGTCAAGTGGCATCATTTTGATGGGGTAACTACAATTGTGTCCCCCTGAGACACTAGTAATCTTCTTTTTGATGAGGTCAATTGGCAATTATATTTGGGGTGGCATTAGGAAGACGTAGAAGTCCATTGGAAAAAAAAGTTGGTTGAATAAAAGATATATATGGTTTATTTTTGGGAGTAACTCACATTTTACTCAAATCCCTTTAGATGGTTGATTAAGTTACTTTAAATTTTGGGGCCATTGGATTAAGGAGTGACTTCATTTCTAGCCTTGATGATCACATGGTGGTTAGGTTTGGAAAAGAGAGGTTGAAGATGGATGCTCGTGAGGGTAAGGATGTAGTTTGTAGGACTTGCATCATCATCATTCTTTTTTGGAAAAATCCAAAAAAAAAAAAACTAAAGAAATGTAAAAAATAATAATTTGTTGTGCTGAAATATCAAAATCCCATATCAATATTTTAGTAGGAATCTAGAATTTTTGCAATCTTGAAAATTTTGAAAAATTACCTTAATGCTCTTATATTTTATTTTAATAAAAAAATTCCTAACCGCTGGAGCTCTGGTCCCTGTGACTTGAGGCGGGTCGGTCACCAGAGCTCCGGCACTAATAAAAATTATTAATATAGATACTCAAATTGTAAATATAGTTCATTGGAGCTGTGGCTGTCTCATATGTTATTTAAATTTTAAAAGCAAAAGTTAAAAATCTGAGTTGTAAATATGAATGCTAAAGTTGGGAAATTCAAAAAAATATATGAGACCGTTGGAGCTCTGGTGAACCATATTAACAAATTGAGTATCTATATATTAACAAATTTTATGTGTGAAGTTAGAAAAAAAAAAAGAGACAGTCGGAGCTCTAAAGAACCATATTAATAATTTGAGTATCTACATTAACTACTTGAATATCTATATTGACGATATTTGTTTGTGAAATTTAAAAAAATATATGAGATTACTGGAGCTCTAGTGAACCATATTAACAACTTCAGTATTTATATTAACAACTTAAGTATCCATATTAACAACTCAAGTATCTATATTAACAACTTTTGCCTGAGCCAAAGCTTCGATGACTAACTTCTGGTAAGGGCACTAGCGCTGCGGTGTCGGTCATAGCTTTCGGCCATTAACATTAGAGCTCTAGCAGTCGACAAGCAATATGGATTTTGTTATTAAAATCAAATGTAAGGACATTTAAGTAATTTTCCAAAATTTTCAAAGTTACAAAAATTTTAGTTTCTTACTGAGGGCTAAATTGGGATTTTCATACTTCAATACAATTGTCTTTTTTAGATTTTCTTGATATTATTATAATTTTTTCCCATTTTTTCCCCTCATCATTATTCATATGTAAGGGCTTGCTTGAATTGGATAATTAAATCCAATGTAAGGTTATTAAGGGGTATCACAAAAACATGTTTATTGTTGGAACATACTTAATCCGCTGTTAATAGATCAGGACCCAAACCTAATATAAATCGAGGATTATTGTGTGAACATGGGAAAATATGGGTTAAAAAGAGAGTTTTCCCTCTATGGTTCAAGAGTTGTGTATTCCCAAACAAAACTACCTTAGCTTCAAGAGTTATGTGTATTCCTATACAATAATACTATACCTTCAAAAGTTATGTCTATTCCCAATTTCTCATACAAAATAGTGAAAATACCTTAAAGAGTCATGACTCTTCCCATGCAATAATACCTTCGAGAGTTATGTCTATTTTCATGTAATTATATGTGTGAGATATATAGGATATGAGATTGAGGGAGTGTGTGATCTCAACAACAATGCACATATATAGAATGACAATCTTTTCCACACAAAAAGGTTATCTTATGAGTGTTATCTTGTATCTATATGTTATTTATTGTGTAGTGTGATCTAAGTCGATGATAATGCTTTGGCAAATCAATCGGTATTGAGGTATGTTAGAAATTCTTACACTTTGATATTAAAGTTGATATTCCCTCCCCATCTAATCCAATTCAGGGATCTAATCTAAAAGTAATTTCTGGACCAATATGTATTATTGTAATATATATATAATTCCCCCTCCTTCAATTTTACCCTTTATTAGCTAGCATGGGTGTAGTTGTGTTATTAGAAATCTTTTTGATTGGTGAATAGTTTGATAGCTGAGTGACATGATGAGTATTAGTGTATAAGAGGGAGAGATCATCCGACTTGTTACTCAAAATCATTGAACATTATATTTGTGTGTCTATGAATAAGGGAAACATGGTAAAGTCTAATAACAGCCTCATTTGAAAGGATGGAGTTGCTTTTCTTCTCTCATTAATTATATCCAAAAACAATGAAAATCTTCCTTTTTCTTCCTTAAGCTCACTAACTATATAAATGTGTGAGTATGCGCATGTGCCACCCTTATATGTTGTTTTAAGTTGTGTACACACAAAGAGAGAGAGAGGTTTTTAAATATCACATGGTCAATATTTCAATTTTTTTTTGTTTTAAAGTGAGGTTAGAAAAGGTTTTATATGTCTTGGAATTTATGCCTTTGGTATTGATGGAAAAAATCAACGTTAGGAAAGTATCGCCGAACATACTGCCTGAGGATCAAGCCATTACCATTGTAGCTAAGAAATCGTGTAAGAAAGTTAAATATGATACTATAATGTCGGATAACCCCTACCCAAATGAATTTTAAATTTTTTAACACATTTCATTTATACCCTTTTTGTGCTTGCGTGGGTTTTATTTAATCCTTTTAAGCATATGTCTATATACTTTTGTTTCGAGATCCACAAAATATGAAGTTTCTATAGAGAGATGTATCACAAGTTGAGATTAAGCACGCAGCTTTCAAGATGGGGCCTTTCAAAGCACCAGGACCAAATGGCTTGAGCCCCTATTTTTTCCAATCATAATGGGAGACAATAGGAGGCAAGGTATGTGATCTAATCTTTAATGTTGTAAGTAACCTAGAGAATATTAATAATATAAACCAAACAAGTATTGTCCTTATGCTAAAGGTGGACACCCCTGAGTCCATCCAGGACTTTCAGCCAATCTCGCTTTGTAATGTGAGCTTTAAAACTTTGAACAAGCTCTTGACTAATCGTTTTAAGAAAGTCATGGATTTTTTAATCCAACTTAATCAGTGGGAGACAAAGTTGTGATAGCATCATTTTAGCCCAAGAAGCCATTCACACCATGCAGACCAAGAAAGGTGTAAAAGGGTATGTTGCTATAAAAGTGGACATGGAGAAGGCTTACGATAGACTTGATTGGGGATTCATCAAATTTAACCTTATGAGCCTAAGGCTGAATTATCAATTTCTGAATATTATCATGAATTGTGTCTCTATAACTTCAATAAATGTTAACTGGAATGGGGATTTCTCTTAGGTATTTTATCCATCTAGAGGGATTAGGCAAAGTAATCCATTAAGCGTATAACTATTTGTTCTGTGTATGGAAAGATTGGGTCAGTTGATAAGTCATGAAGTAGAGAGGAGAAGGTGGAAACTATTGAAAATGTGTAGGAGTAGCCCCACTCTATCTTACTTATGCTTTGTAGATGATCACATTCTATTTTGTGAAGATTCTATAACTCAATTGGAGAGAGTTAAGGATGTTATGCAAAGTGATCCATTAAACATGTACCTATTTGTTCTGTGTATGGACAGATTGGGTCAGTTGATAATTCGTGAAGTAGAGAGGGGAAGATGGAAACACTTATGCTTTGCGAACGATCTCATTCTATTTTGTGAAGCTTCCATAACTCAATTGGAGAGAGTTAGGGATGTTATGTCTTATTTCTCCAAAGTTTCTTGTCACCAAATAAGCTTGGCCAAGTCCAAGCTTTTTAATTCTCACAATTTTAATGCAAACAGAGCCATGTAGTTCAACAACATTTTGGAATAAGCCTAAAACTAGCTTAGGGGAGGTATTTGGGGGGTGCCGATACTCCATAAACATATGGTGAAGATGACTTTTAAACCTCTAATTGACAAGGTGGACAAAAGACTAGCAAGATAGAAGGTAAGTTCCTAAGCTTGGTAGGGAATACTGCGTTTATCAAATCTGTCTTATCTTCTCTTCCGTACTACCAAATGCAATCAAATCTCATACCAAAGGGAATTCTCCAATAAATCAAAAAGAGGAGTAGAGATTTCTTTTGGAGTAACGGATCTAGAGAGAGCAAAATGCATCTTATATCCTGGGACAAACTAAAATGTGAGAAAGAATATAAGGGTTTGGGGTTTAAAGACCTTGTTCTCCAGAACAAATGCTTTATTATGAAATTATGCTGGGGCCTTATTACCAAACCAAATGCATTATGGGTTAGGTGTTTGAGGAGTAAGTATAGTTGTGGTTCTCAAAAGTTCCAGTAGTTTGTAAAAGAAAGAACCAATCGGATGTCTAGAGTGTTTTGACAAAGGTTTGGGACTATTTTAGAAAGGGACTAGGGAGCAAGCTAAGAAGTGGTGAGTATACAAGTGCCTAGTGGGAATTATGGTCTTTACTTGAGAAGCCTTTAATTCACTATGTGGAAAGAAATTAGGATTGGGTAAGCCACATGGAGACTGTTGATAAGTTTATTACCCCAATCGGAGGATGAGAGACTATGAAGTGGAGGTTCTTTCTTCTATCATAGGTAGTTGATCGGACACAAAGAGTTAAGCCTCCAAATTTGGAAGGTCAGGACCTGTTTCATTGGAGGGAGTCATCTGATGGAAATTTCAATCTGTCAATGGCTTATGCCATGTTGGCCACAAGTATTGATCAGCCGATTGAAGCTATCCGGAAACACATATTGCATTGGCCGAGTCTGGAAAGAACTATATTCTTCCTATGGCAAGCATTCCAAGAAAGAATTCCTACCAACTCTCTTAGAATGAAGAGAGGTATTTCAGCCCAAGCCAATTGCCCTTTTGAATATGGGGGAGAGGAGACAGTTTTACACACTCTAAGAGATTGTGAGCTTGCCTATAATGTGTGGTATGCTTTAATTAACCCATTATATTATAATACTTTCTTTAGTGGTAACTTGCAGGATTGGGTGATTTGAAATGCCAAACAACAACTAGGGACCAAAAGATTAGCCCAGCAGCCTTGGCTTAAAGTGTTTGGTCTGTTGGCTCCTATAGAAGAATAGATGCAGGCAAGCGTTTGGGGGTGAGTCTAATCAACCTCTAACCATCATCCATAGTTGCAACAATCATCTCATGGAAGGAGTGGAACAAGGGAAATTTAAGCACCAGATTTACCATGCTCCAAAAAGTTTCAAGCAAGATGGTGTGTGCCCCTATAGGGGTTCATAAGGATGAATGTGGATGGGTCAATTAATGCCCAGAAGTTTGGAGCGTGTGAAGGATTACCCGGGATCATCTTAGCAACTGGATTGTGGGTTTCTAGCAGCGATTGAACATTTGCTCTTCAACGAAAGCGGAGCTACTAGCTATGAAAGGGGGTGATAGTATGTCAGAAATTAGGCTTTAAAAAAAATAAGTTATACTCTTGATTCAATTGAGGCTATTGCTTAATATTTGAGGATTGTGGATTGTATTATCCACTGAGTCAGGAAATTATGGGAATTCAAGCACTAATTTTTTTTCAAATTGGCATATAGATATAGTACATGCACATAGGGAGACATTATTGTGCAAATAGTTTTTAGCAAAAATGGCATAAGAAGTGAACACTGAGTTGAACCTTGTCTATATGCCTTCAGCTTTCTGTTCGAACCAAATGTTAGTCAACTTAACCTAAGATTGGTTTCTATAGTTGTAGCTGTATTTTGATAACTCATTTTGTAATGTCTATATGACATCCACCAAAGTTTGAATCTTTGTCTTTGTAATACAATATATATATATATATATATCAATCATGTGGTCATCCACATTCCCTTCATTAGCTCCTTCGGCCACCATTTTTTTCATTAACAAATTAATGACATCACCATGGGCTTGCACCTATTCAGTATTCATCCTAGTAATTTTAATTTTTTAAAAAAATTAAAATACGTATAACGTGAATTAGTTAAGAGGCATCTACTACTATAATAACAAGATTATTATCCCCTAATTTAATTAAAAACAAAATATTTTAAGTATATAAATTGAAGTATGGAAGTTTTTTCCCTTCCCGCTACTAGTATGCCCTCCAGCATTTTTTCAAAAGAGCAAATTGTCCCATTTGGAAGCAACAATAATTATCTGACAATCTAGAAATGATGTTTGACTTTTAAAATCTAGAAGTTTTAATAGAAAATCCCAATAATTAGCATATAATTATGACTAGCTCGATATAATAGGAAATTAAGAAAATTTAAAAAAGTTCTAAATTCAACAGTGATTGATTTATATTTTAATCATATTGATGATGCTTTTAAATAATGGAAGTTTTAGTAGAAAATCTCAATAATTAGGATATAATTATGACTAGCTCGATATAATAGGAAATTAAGAAAATTAAAAAAAGTTCTAAATTCAACAGTGATTTATTTATATTTTAATCATATTAATGATGCTTAATTATAAAATGCAAATGGGAAAAGGGAGGCAGGTGGGGAGGGGGAGAAAGTGGGAAAAATTTGAAGAAACTGTAAAAGAAGGTTTTCATTTTCATGCTTCACTTTTACTGAATATATTGTGAATTGAATTGTGAGCCATGTCACTTCTCATCACATGCAGTTTGTTGACATTTGAGAAAATGGCTGGCACTGAATAGATTTACGGCCCGTTTGGTTCAACCCCATTATTAACTGTAGTGCAGTGCAATGTAATGCAATAGGAGTACAGTGCAATGCAATGCAATCTTGATTGCAAGAAAATTGTTTGGTATGCTTTTTAAAAAAGGGTGTAATGAGTTATTTTATAATAATAATTTAAAAGTATTATATAGCAAAAGGACTACTTCACCCTTAAAAATAATTTACATCCCCATCATAAGGCCCTGTTTCTTCGATCATTCCCTGAACCCTATTAGCAGCAATTGTCCCTCTCACATAGGTGGAGGACGAGCACAACGGAGGGAACAATGAAGGTTGAGGACGAGACAATCGGGGGCGGAGGATGAGCCCTGTTATCCATGGAAGTATAGTACCCCTTTGCCTTTGTAAATGTTGAGATAGTGTTCCATTGGGCACAAATTCATAAATGAGTATTTGCTTAGTTCCTCCTATCCAGCAACCCAAAACACGGACTAAATTTTGGGTGACTCACAAGAGAAAGGAGCTTGATCTCATTTATGACATTGACAACGTTATTATCTCGACTCTTTATCCTTTTCATTGCACCCCATTGATTGCAAAGGTTCCCCAAATAAACTGTGCCAAAAGCCCTAGATCCCAGCTTCCGGTGCTCACAGAAAAAATTAGTGGCTACTTCTATTTTGCTGTACGAGTAGACTATAACACCAAAAATAATTCATGGGGGTTGTTGGAAAATATCTTGTTTGTATACAGCAGCAATCTTCTTTTCTAACCCTCAATTCAGGCGTAATGGAAGGGTCATTTAGGGTTCAACTTTCATATGAGTGACTTGCGTGGGTGTGCCAAAGAGTTATTTGATTGAAGCATCTGAAAAAGAAGGAAAAAATAAAATCCTGATTTAGCAAAAAAATTAAAAATAATTATTGAAGAAAAGGGAAAAAATAATGTTATCGAATCTTTAGGACTTTTACATCTTTTGAGATTAGATTGTCAATGTTGAAGTCCAGCCTGGCGTTGACAGAAGCCAGTTTCATAGATAAAAACTGCAAAGAAAAAGAGAAAAAAGTTAAATAAATAAAGCAAGCTTAATGGTAGCTTTTGTCTTGTGCATCTTGATATACTTGTTTATGCTTCTGCGTACTACCTCTGGTCCTTAAAATAAGATATGAAGGATGGGAGGTAGCATCTATTTTGGCGCTTCAATGTGTCATTGTGCATTGATCGGACCGAAACTGTCGCGTGTTTCGATCGGTCAGAAGATTGCACCTTGTATAGCATAGTGGCAACCTATCGTT
>JBAGKO010000005.1:18449389-18479351 GCA_037177275.1 Acacia concinna
CTAATGAAGGGAATGTGGATGACCGCATGATTGATATATATATATATATATATATATTGTATTACAAAGATAGATTTAGACTCTGATGGATGTCATATAGGCGTTACAAAATGAGTTATCAAAATACAGCTAAAATTATAGAAACCAATCTTAGCTTAAGTTGACTAACATTTGGTTTGAACAGAAAGTTGGAGCCATCTGGATGAGGTTCAACTCAGTGTTCACTTCTTATGCCATTTTGGCTAAAAAATCTGAGTACAATAATGTCTCCCTATGTGCATCTACTATATCTATATGCCAAGTTGAAAAAATCAGTGTCGAATTCCCGTAATTTCCTCATTCAGTAGATAATACAATCCACAATCCTCATATATTAAGCGAATAGCATCAATTGAATCAGAGTATAACTTAATTTTTTAAAAGCCTAGTTTTTGACATACCATCACCCCCTTTCATGGCTAGTAGCTCCACTTTATATGAAGAACAAATGTTCAATCGCTGCTATAAACGCACAATCCAGCTGCCAAGATGATCCCGGGTAATCCTCTACACTCTCCAAACTTTTGGGCATTAACTAACCCATTTACATCCATCCTTATGAACCCTTATGAGGGCACACATCATCTTGCTTGAAATCTTTTTAGAGCATGGTAAATCCGGTGCTTGAATTCCCTTTGTTCCACTCCTTCCATGAGATGATTGTTGCACCTATGGATGATGGTTAGAGGTTGATTAGACTCACCCCCAAACGCTTTCCTACATCTATTCTTCCATAGGAACCAACAGACCAAACACTTTAAGCCAAGGCCGCTGGGCTAATCTTCTAGTCCCTAGTTGTTGTTTGGCATTCCAAATCACCCAATCCTGCAAGTTACTACTAAAGAAAGTATTATAATACAATGGATTAATTAAATCACACCACACATTATAGGCAAGCTCACAATCTCTTAGGGTGTGTAAAACTGTCTCCTCTCCCCCACATTCAAAAGGGCAATTGGCTTGGGCTAAAATACCTCTCTTCATTCTAAGTGAGTTGGTAGGAATTCTTTCTTGGAACGCTTGCCATAAGAAGAATTTGGTTCTTTCCAGAATTAGCCAATGCCATATATGTTTCCATATAGCTTCACTCGGCTGATCAATACATATAGCCAACAAGGCATAAGCTGATTGCACATTGAAATTTCCATCATAAGACTCACTCTAATGAATCAGGTCCTGACCTTCCAAATTTGGAGGCTTAACCCTTTCTATCCAACCAACTACCCATGATGGTAGAAAGAACCTCCACTTCATAGTATCTCATCCTCTGGTTGGGGTAACAAACTTATCAACAGTCTCCATGTGGCTTACCTAATCCTGATTTCTTTCCACATAGTGAATTAAAGGCTTTTCAAGCGAAGACCATAATTCCCACTAGGCACTTGTATACTTACCACTTCTCAGCTTGCTCCCTAGTCCCTTTCTAAAATAGTCCCAAACCTTTGTCAATACACTCCAGACATCTGATTGGTTCTTTCTTTTACAAACTAGTGGTAACTTTTGAGAACCACAACTATACTTACTCCTCAAACTTCTAACCCATATTGCATCTAGTTTGGTAACAAGGCCCCAACATAATTTCATAATAAAAGGTTTATTCTGGAGAACAAGGTCTTTATACCCCAAACCCCTATCTTCTTTCTCACACTTTAGTTTTTCCCAGGATCTAAGATTCATTTTCCTTGCTCTAGATCCGTCACTCTAAAAGAAATCTATACTCCTCTTTTTTATTTCGTGGAGAATTCCCTTTGGTATGAGATTTGATTGCATTTGGTAGTACGAAAGAAAAGATAAGATAGATTTGATAAGCACAGTCTTAACTGCAGAGCTCAGGAACTTACTTTCCATCTTGCCAGGCTTTTGTCCACCTTATCAATTAGAGGTTTAAAAGTCATCTTCACCATATGCTTGTAGAGTATCGGCACCCCCAAATACTTCCCCAAATTTGGTGTTAGGCTTATTCCAAAATGTTGCTAAACTCTTTGGCTTTGTTGGCATTAAAATTATGAGAAGTAAAAAGCTTGGACTTGGCCAAGCTTATTAGGTTACCATAAACTTTAGAGAAATAAGACATAACATCCCTAACTGTCTCTAATTGAGTTATAGAAGCTTCAACAAATAGAATGAGATCATCTGCAAAACATAAGTGTTTCCACATTTCCCTCTCTACTTCACGACTTATCAACAGACCTAATCTTTCCATACACAGAACAAATAGGTACATGTTAACCTCCAAGCTCTAACAAGCATTTCCTTCAACCTGTAGAAATTAATCCTTGCCCTCAAGAGTGTGACAATCAGAGCATTATTCCATGGTTTACAACTCTCATTATATACATCGTCTGTCATAGGGACCACATGATAAATTTCTATTAATTTCTTAATCTCCTCTGATGGCTCCAGAATACTCCATGACTGATCTAGCAAGTTTGAGATGAGCGGGTCATCCTCCATAGTAGAGGAGCCATGTGAAAATCCAAAAAAGACAATTGTATTGAAATATCAATCCCAATTCAGCCCCTCAGTAGGAATCTAAATTTTTTGTAATTTTGAAAAATTACTCAAATGTCCTTACATTTTATTTTAATAACAAAATCCCTAACCCTAGTCTGCTGTTGGAGCTTTAGTGTTAATGGTAGAAGGTTGTGACCGACAATACAGCGCTGGTATCCTTACCGGATGTCAGTCATCGAAGCTTCGACTTAGGCAAAAGTTGTTAATATAGATACTTGAGTCGTTATATAAATATTCAAGTTTTTAATATAGTTCAATAGAGCTCTAGTAATCTCTCTTTTTTTTTAAATTTCACAAACAAAAGTCATCAATATAGAAATTCGAGTAGTTAATATAGATACTCAAGTTGATAATATGGTTCATTGGAGCTCCGGTTGTTTCATTTTTTTTGAATTTCACAAGTAAAATTTGTTAGTATAGATACTATCATTAATATAGATACTCAAGTTGTTAATATGGTTCACCAGAGCTCCAACGATCTCATATATTTTTTTGAATTCCCCAACTTTAGCATTCATATTTATAACTTAGGCTTCTATATTAATGACTTTTGCTTGTAAAATTTAAATAAAGTATGAGACCGTCAAAGCTCTGGTGAACTATATTTACAACTTGAGTATCTATATTAATAATTTTTATCATTGACGGAGCTCCAGTGCCCAACCCGCCTTAGGCCACAGGAATCGAAGCTCCAATGGCTGGCATGGGTAAGGGATTTTTTTTTATTAAAATAAAATATAAGGGCATTAAGGTAATTTTTCAAAATTTTCAAGATTGCAAAAATTCTAGATTCCTACTAAAATATTGATATGGGATTTTGATATTTCAACACACCAAATTATTATTTTTTACATTTCTTTAGTATTTTTTTTAGATTTTTCCAAAAAAGAATGATGATGATGCAAGTCCTACAAACTATACCTTACCCTCACGAGCATCGATTTTCAACCTCTCTTTTACAAATCTAACCACCGCGCGATCGTCAAGGCTGGAAATGAAGTCACTCCTTAATCAACTGGAAGGCACTTAATCTACCATCTAAAGGGATTTGAGTAAATTGTGAGTTGCTCCCAAAAATAAACCATATACATCTTTTATTCAACTAACTTTTTTTTCCAAAGGACTTCTACGTCTTCCTATTCCCACCCCAAATATAACCAATTGACCTCATCAAAAAGAAGATTACTAGTGTCTCTGGGGACACAGTTGTAATTAGCCCATCAAAATGATGCCACTTGATTAATGTAGAAAAAAAATGCAATAAAGTGACTAACAGTGGTTGAGCCTAGTGTAAAGGGTTATTCTCTTATTACATGGCGAACTAAGATTCAAATCCCCCTATGTGTCTATATTTAGTACTTGATAATGCCTTAAATAAAATTACCTTCAATAGGAGAATATCAGTGCCTAGCAATAAAAGAAAAAAGAAAAGGAATAAAGCGACCCTCTTACACTGCTTTAATGCAATATTCAAAGGATTAAGATTTTGCATGGGATTTAGGATTTAAGAAAGTGATTTTTAATGATGCATGGCTCAACACAACTTTGATATCCAAGATGGATCGCACAGACGTTAACGACTAATTCAATTCTTACACCGCTTAATGGACATTATTCAGAGGATTTAAGATTTATGTGGGATTTAGGATTTAAGAAAGTGATTTTTATTACTAACGATGCATGGCTCAACACAAATTTAATATGCAAGATGAATTGCACAGATGTTAACGACCAATTCAATTCTTACACAACTTTAATGGGTAGCATTCGAAGGATTAGTATTCAACGTGGGATTAGGATATAAGAAAGTGACTTGTATTGTTATTAATGATGCGTGACTCAACACAACTTTAATATCCAAGATGAACTGCACAATGTTAATGACTGATTCAATTCTTACACAACTTTAATGAGCAATATTCAAATTATTAAGCTAGATTTATTAAGAATGTGATTGTCATTAGTAATGATGCATATGCCTCGACACAACCGTAATATCCAAGATGGACTGAACAGATGCTAATGACTGATTCAATTCTTACACAACTTGAGTGGGGAATATTCAAATGATTGAAATTTGAGTGGGTTTCAGGATTTAAGAATACGATTCTTTAATCAGATCCCTAAAAGTTAATTGAGATGCTCAGGATAGATAAAATTGAAAACACTCACAGTTTAATGCTCCTGCATATTAGAAGCATGGTGAGTTTTAACTGGGAACTATAAATTCTTAATGTTCTAAAAGATCATAACAGAGCTGTTGATGCCTTAGCAAGGAAGGCATTATATCTCAGGAAGGCATTATATATCAAGCTCTGTGCCGTTGGATGTGAATTGCCATCATTATTATCTTAGGGGACTTGCTAGTTAATTGATACAGAATGCTTGGGATAGCAGTCCCTATTAGAGCGGGTAATTAATTTCAATTATGAATTAGGGCTATTTCCTTTTTCCTTTAATTTGTTTCCTTTTAGCATTTTAGATAACATACACATATTGTTAAGTGGTGATGTTACATTGTGACAATTAAGTTATATATAATATATAGGAGTTATAAATATAAATGGTCATGCACAGTGACAATTTCTGCATTGATTATAAGTAGTCTCTATGCTAGCTATATATCTTTCTAAATTAACGAGTTTGTGTGTGTGTGTGTATTAAAAAATTAAACCTAATACATAGCATCTCAGCGTCACTTGTAAACTTGCCAAACAACTATGAAATAGGTTTTGAGTTTGAGTACGTATTGGTTGACGGATAAAGAAAGAGTCGTGTGTGTGGAGGATAGGCTAAGTCTTCATCATGTCCTCATTTGAAGCTTTTTGCCTAGTGGAAGTTGGAGACAAAATTGTTTGCTACACCCAAAAAAAAAATGAAGAAAGAAAAGCAAAAGCACGTTGGTGGGGAGCGACAAGTAATTAGAAAAGGTTAAGAAATAGAAATACAGAAGACCGAAATTATGAACAGTTAGAGTTATTTATCATTGCACATGGAATTTTCTTTTTACTTGCTTTACTTTTCGATACAAGGTAATAGCTAAAACTATTAATTGTGAACCCCTTCATCAATTCCCCTGTATATTCATTCTTGCTGGCATCCTCGCACACTGAGATTAAGTAACTCCCATCATATTACACCAAAATGCCGCCTTCTTTTTTGTATAAAAAGTTGGCATCCTCACACACTAAGATTAAACACCTCCCATCATTTTATATCGAATTGCCGCCTTCTTCTTCTTCTTCTTTTTTTGTTTAAAAGTTGACTCATAGGAGTGGGAGCATTATCCACTAATAAGGTTTTTACAAGGTGAGATTTGAACTCATAACTTTGTGGGTTATAAGCCAACTCATCATTACTAACTGGACTAACTTTTATTTGTTAGTGGCACAAAGCCTATTGAAGAATATGAATTGCATCTTTTCTTTAGGGTGTTCCCTTATGAGACCCAGATTGGCCGTCTATATATGCTGGAGTTGGTGAGCAACAGATCATGCATAGTAACAAACCAGTCTTATTAATTTGTATGGTACATGCAACTTTCTTTTTAATTATTATTCCCTTCCAATATGTTAGCTCTTGATTCCACTCATTTTATTAAATATGTGTGTAACATCATTGTAGTGCCCGGAATTTAGAAAAACATAGAGTTGCCACCACAATTTTAAAGAAAGATAATTTTGAAAACCTATAAAAAAAATTGATTATAGTCTACGAAAAACAAATAGGGCTCGTGAGTCAATTGTGCGTGGGGTAGGTGTTAGGCACCTCACGGCACCCTTCATCAAAACGGTTACCTTAAGTTAATTATTTTAAAAAAACAAATATGGCCTTTGAATTATGAGTGAGTGTGTCATAAGGAACAAGTCCCATAATATTAATTATGACCGTGGGAGTCCAAATAATGTGTGATCTTGGGCTAATAAATGGATTGAGAGGAGGAATGAACTCGCATAACAATGAGTCACATGGAAATCTAGCAATTTCGCTTGTGTGTGAGTTATACATGGACTGGACACCTTTTTTTTTTATTGAAAGCATTTTTGCATATATAAAAAAACATTTTTTCGAACAAAAATGCCTATCATTAAACATCAAAATTGCTTAGCTTTTAATTGTGAAATATTGACGCCATATTTAATGCTCATGGTTGTCAACATTTATTTGTGGAATCTGCACGTTGGAATATGAATAAGATTTATTGCTGCTGTTCTATGAATTAAGGTTTCACATTAATGGTTGTAAATTCTTTAATGGGTTTAAATTGCTTTAAACGTGTCGCTGTATGTTGATAATGGGATTTAATTACCAACGTTTAGAAATGCCAAAGTTAATGTCTGCAAGGTGAGAAACCTATGAAACCGTGAATTTAATCACTTTAACGTGATTATTTTGTTCTCACCGGTGAAATGGTTCGTTGCCTATAAAAGATGCTTCTAGACAGAAGTTTAAAAAAAAATTGCTCAAGTTTTTGAGTTTTTTACTAGTAGTTGCAGAATAGTTTTTAAAGATAGTGTCTTTAGACACGACTCGGATTATTTATTTTCTTTATAGGTGTTGCTGCCAATAGGACCTACAAAACACTAATGAAGAGTTGGAAGACTTTCTAAGTAATGTGAGAATTTAAGAGATTATGCCAACAATCTTAAAAGCTATTACTTTCATCAATTATTTTAGTACTCATCAGCGGCAAAGTTATTAATCAAGGAGATATCTGAGCTTTATTTTGATTTATGGTTTAATTTTGGTATTCTCGTTTTGTCTAAAAATATTGATTCCAATCTCATGTTTTGTCAATGACTCAATCCATAAATGTTTTTGAGACCTTGGAACAAAGAAGCTAGTCGGAATGGGTTTCTCATTGTATCTATAGCAAGATTGAGACGATGGGGCATGATTCCTTTGGCAGTTGTAGCGGCCAATGAGGATATGAGAATTGAATTATAATACAGTTCTACCTGGATACAATCACCTAATGTGGTGATCTTAAATGGTGGTAGATATTACCTGATGAAATTCAGTGTGTAGATTGGGGTAGAGGATCTGATGATCTGTAGTATAGGGCATGCGGTAAAGATGCAAGTCATGATTATGGTAATTATTGATTCATCTTCATGCTGCCATCTAACCAAATTCACTCAAGCCAGCATGTGCCACTTTTAGTCCATGTGTTACTAGAGTCAGAAAATGGGCCGAGCCCGTCAGGCCAGCGCTTTTAAACTCGTTTAAATTAAGACTTGTATTTTAGAGGCTGAAAATGAAATTGGGCCTGTAATGGCTAGCCCTGTAGGGCCTCAGGCTTAAAAGGGCTAGCTCTGTAAGGCTACAGGCTTGCCCTTTTAAGCCCTTTTATTTTTTTAAATTACCTTCTTGCATAATTTAATTAATTTCTTTTTGGTAAAAACCCTAACTCAATAAGACAACAACACACACAAACTATGTTGTTTTGCTCATATTGCTTAGTGCTTAGCGCTTTTACGTTTTTTGTGTTATTTGTATTTTTAGTCTATTGAAATTTGATAATGGTGTACCTTGAACTATATCATTTGTTTATTTGTATATTGCATAATGTGTACCAAAGACTTTATATTAACACAATTTATGTGTTAAATTATAATTTTAATTATTGAAATTTACTAATTTTATTTTTTTTAAAATGTTTAAAAGGATTTTGGCCCTGTAGGGTTAGCTTTGGCCCTTATGTTATTAGGCCGAGCTTTGTAAAATAAGTGTTTTTCTTAAGTTGGGCTTTAACGATATAGTCCTTTTAAGGCCTTGGTTCTTGAAGGGCCAGCCCTATAGGGTCAGGCTGACCCTGATTATCAGCTCTACGTGTTACTGCAATGAGGTAATATTTGGAGTTTTGATTGTAGAAGAAGCTGCATTGTATTTCTAGAAAACTTGTTCTAGAGGAGTTGCCAACATTCATGATAGGTAATTATCTTTGTTCATGAGGAGTCTTTTAGCATTGATGGTTTCTTGTAAAAGAAAGGCTAAAATTGTCTCTGACCTAATCATGTTAGAAGTTGGTACAAGAATTTGTATGTGTGTAAATTAGTGTCCGGTAATCCTAAGAAAATATGGCTCAGCAGAAGGTAAAAGTTGGAAAAGTTTAAACAATTTTAAACCCTACTTAATGACATTTATATTCTAATATGATTAATCACTAAATTAGCTTTTATAAATAATGTCATTTATAGGCCTTTGTGATTACTTGTGGCCTGCTTATACTCTTGATGAGGTTTTTTCCCTCTGGAAGTTCATTGCAAAAATTTATTAGAACACATATTGTCTTAAATCATTTGCAAATAAATTGCGTGGAAACAACCTTTGAGGATTGTATATTATTAGAAATAAATGTTAGAAATTAAGTGAACGATGATTAACTTTATTTCTACTAGTTGGTGGTCTATTTTTTACATTGGAGGATTTACTGCTCTTACTTAATGATTATATTAATTTGGTTTTACAATCAGTAACCTCCTAATCAAGGTCTCACTAATTTCCTAAAAGTGCACCATTATAATGCTAGCTAATTAATATCCATTAAGAGGTGAATATTCAATTGGGAAAAAGACAAATAAATAACCCATAAATATTAAAAACTTTGAAAGATGGCTCAAATTTAGTAAATCATAAATGAGGGGCAGAAAATGTATCAGTGCGTTAGTCATTTTTTGTTGAGTTTTAGTTATTTTGTTTTAATTATTATCTGCTCAGTTTTAATTATTCTCTGTTGAGTTTTGGTCAAACTCCCTCATTTGTTATTTACCAAATTTGAGTCATCTTTCAAGATTTTTAATGTTTAGAGGATATTTATTTATCTTTTTCCCTTTCAATTTCTGCTAATTGAAACTTTTTTACTTGCAGCCTAATCAATGTAATATTTTTTAGGAAACTTTCTAATAGATTTTTTTTGTATTTTTTTAATTTATTCCTTCAAGTGATTTCTTAATCTAAAATTAAGACAGATATAATTTTGGTATTTTCTTTTTATTATTAATTTTTTTATTTGCTTATTTAAGTCTAATATCATCAAAGAGTATTTTTTATATTTTTTTCATTTTTTTTGTTTAAACTTTGCTTTTAAGATGATTGCTAATTTGGACATCTATCATCATTAATTAATGGGTTTTTTATTTTTAATTTTTTGTTTCCCTATCAACCTGGGCATCAATCATCATAAATTGAGAGATTTTTATTTTATTTCTAATTTTAAATTTTATGTATTTCCCATGACTATCAATAATCATTAATTGGAATATTTTTATTTTCATTTTTATTTTTTATTGATTTTGTTTCCCTTTTAAATGATTATCAATCTAGGCATCAATCATCATTAATTGGGATTATTATTATTATTTTATTTCTTGAGTGGGGCCCATACAAAATCAGGTAACTTTAATTTGTGTACACTTTAATTTCCAACTAATATATATAGAATTGATAAGACAGACAATTTTGAATAGTGTGATGCTTAGGTCTGTATTATAATTTGTGAGAATGTGAAGGATTAAACTAAGAAGGAAACAAGAGAATATTATTGATGCTTAATCTTTAATCAATGAGTAAAAAAGCCAAACCAGACTAACAATATAAACAAATTTAATAAATGTCAACATATAATTGGTACGTAGGCCCTCTGTCTTGTTGTAGTAATTAAAAGGAAATTCCTATTATATTGTTTTCATTCACAACGATACAGTCATTTTAAATTAATTGTACATATACCAAGACAGATATGTTTGTGGTCGACATGATTCTGTATAAAGATATAATTTGAACCTTTGTCACGACGTAATAGCAGTGGTCACTACTTAAGCTAAATCTCTAACATACTATGATCGTTGCATGAACCTATAATAGGACCATACACAAGAAAATAGTTAGATTTAATTGAATTTGGGCTTGTAGATCCATTGAAGCAAGAAAGCCTCCTTATTTAACGTGGTAAAAGCATGGGTGAGAAAAAAGTTTGAGAGTAAAGACAAATAAAATCGTGCTATATATATATATAATAAATATAAATTATAAATTGGGAGAATTTCAGAAAAATACCTCCCTAAATTCTAAAACCCTAAAAGGAATGTTAGCATTTCAAAAAGACACTAAGGTACTATGGACCAAATGGGGGTTTTGAAATTCGCTGACATGAACAATAGTGATTTTCGCAAGATGAGTAATGATTTTCGCAAGGAAAGTAATGGATTTCACTAGTCCATATTGGTCCGTGTTAATCACTCTCTCTCCCCCTCAAACTTCGTTGACGTGAACAGTATTATATTTTCACCATTTGAGTAATGGTTTAGGCAAGAAAAGTAATAGTTTTTACTACTTTGTGCTGATCACTTTCTCTCTCCCCTCCTCTGATGGCACTGTTCATCTGACACTGACACTGTTCATCTGACAGAGAAGAGAGAGGAATCTACTCATGACTAATGGTTTTCACCAGAAAAGTAATGGTTTTCGCTACTTCATGCTGGTCACTGTTCATGTCAGCAAAATTTTAAAACCCCAATTTAATCCATAGTTCCTTAGTGTCTTTTTGAAATATTAACTTCCCTTTTAGGGTTTTTGAATTTGATAAGTTATTTTTCTAGAATTCTTCCTTATAAATTTCATATCCAATCTTGGGGGAATATTTTTTGGCAATTGTACGGATATCTAAATTGCTAATTGATGATTAACGTTGATATTAAATAAATCGGCACATGATGGCAAAAATAAAGAAATCTGCACGTGCTCCAATCCATAAAACCTGCCAGTACCATTAACTGCTTCGTCAAGCTGTAACTCTCCGGAACCCAAAGAAAAAAAGCTCGCAATGTTAATCAGAATTGTGTATTTATTATTTAAAAGAGATATGTATATATATAAAAAAGAGCTCCAAAATAATGACTTATAACTATATCTTAATTAAAACTACTGATTTATAGAAATATGGTAATCTATCACCATAAATATATATAATACATATTTCCTAATATATACAATAATATTTCTAATAAAGCCTAAGCGGCCTTCTGCTCTGGGGTGGACTGCTATTACTAAATTATCTTAAAACACGTTGTAAAAAGCGAAACAATTTGCATTCTTGGAGCCCATTCTCTGGCACCAAAAGCAGAGAGGAAATGATCAACAAAACGCTTTCCCTCACTTATCTCTACCTGTTCATGTACATCTTGCTTTCATCTGGAGTCATTCTGTACAACAAGGTAGCGACTCATTTCTTTCTTGCTTTCTTTTTCTAACAAAGTTTGTGAGGTAACGTTATTTTCTTGGTTTTCCCCGGCAGTGGGTTCTTTCTCCCAAATACTTCAATTTTCCGTTTCCTGTGACGCTCACTATGATTCATATGGGTTTTTCTGGGGTCCTGGCATTTTTTCTTGTCCGGGTCTTCAAGGTATGCCATCCTTCTGTTTCTGTTTATTTATGATTTCTGTTGCCCATACATGAACTTGACATACTTGTTAAATTTGTCAAGCTATTGGGTCATGACTTCTATTGATTATCTATTGTCATCGATCTATTACTGCTAATTCCAGATAATGATAAGGTGAAAATAAACAGCCACTTTATTAGCACACGCTAAACATATACTCTTTGAAGAAAGGAGACAGACTCTGTGCGGAACTTGTTATACCACTTTATTAAGATGACCTACTTCGTGTAATTACGAATTCATCATTATTAATGTGCCTTGTGCATAATCCATATTCTTTGGTCCAACCTTCACCACCTTAATTCTCAGGGTCGCAGTTTTTAGTCAGTGCTACGAGTGATATTTTTAGTTCTGTACATGCAGGTTATAACTCCTGTAAAAATGACGTTTGAAACGTGAGTTTATCTTTCCATTGCCATTTGAGTTTGAGCCATTTTAATCTATCCTTCATTTATCCAACTGCTTACTAATACCATCTGATTTGGTGGCAGATATGCAAAAAATGTGGTACCCATAAGTGCCTTCTTTGCCTCAAGTCTTTGGTAAGTACTGCAATATGGGAAAACTGATGCTCTCTGTGTGTGCGCGTGTACATTTCAGTAAACTGGGATTAGCACGATCCTCAAATTTGCTAGTGGGACATGTCGCATTGTGTTTCTTCACAAATTCTAGTTAAAATTTTAGATCGTTGACGTTTCCTTTAGTGGCCTGGTTCAGACTTGCTAACAAAAGGTATGGTGAAGTCTCTAGAAGTGCATTCGTGAAATCCATTAAAGGGTAGTGTATAGAGTTTCCTTTGCGTGTAAAAACTTATCATTAGTCTAAAGCTATGAACAGTATGTATAAAACGAATAATAAGTTGTTTGTTTTTCATTTCGACCACACATATGCTACGGTTATTTTTACTATTGGTACATCGGTACTTGGATTTATAATCGATCATCTGAAATTGTTTAAAGTTAAATGCTTTGAAGAAATGATAGCTCGTACTTATCATTGCTAGCTTATTATTTGCATATGCTCTATTCTTCCCATGCTTAAACTTCATTTAATCTCAGTAGTTCAGAAGGATCAAATAACTAAGCAGTATATTTTTGCTTGCTACAGGTTTGATAACACTGCATACCTGCACATCTCTGTGCCCTTTATCCAGATGCTCAAAGATCTAAGTATGTTTTAATGAACTTGTCATCTGATTTCTACTGCTTTGGCAACATTTACATAATTTCAAAACTTGATGTTTCAGTGCCCGTGGCAACGTTTCTCACAGCTGTCTTGTGCGGAATTGACAAAGCAAGGTGTGACGTGTTCATGACCATGGTGCTGGTCAGTGTTGGAGTTGTCGTGTCCTCCTATGGGGAAATTCACTTTAATGTAACTGGTACAGTTTACCAAGTCACTGGCATCTTTGCAGAAGCTTTAAAACTGGTCTTGACGCAAGTCCTTCTGCAGAAGAATGGCTTGACTTTGAATCCGATTACAACCTTGTATTACATAGCTCCATGCAGGTAAACTATTGTCAACTAGTTTTATCGAGAAAGTTCAAATGAGTCTAGTTAAACTGAACAAGACTATGGCATTATTTTTTCAACTAATAATTGTCCAGTTGCTTTGCAGTCGTTTTGACTTGGGTATAACTTATATTCATGCACATTCACTCTTCTCTCTATTTTCATTGGGCATTGCAACTGCCAGGCGCACAATTTGGGATTAGATATTCATATACTTTTGGAGGTTTCTGATTATGTAGCTTATTCTCCCTCAAATCTTGAATATAAGATCCAGTTGACTTTATTTTAAAAAAAAATATTAAGAAAGGTAAATAATCTACTTAATCATATTATATGTTGTGTGTCATTATATTATATAACAATTTATAAGTTAGACTTGACGAAAAAGTCAACTGGATTTTATATTTAGGACCAGAGGTAACATTATAATGCCATACCATCCCTGTTTTATGCTCAATGCTTGCCATTTGAGCGTGTAACTTGCATGTATTTTGTTACATGCAGCTTTGTGTTTCTCTTTGTCCCTTGGTACCTACTGGAGAAGCCTGTGATGGGAGTTTCACAAATTCAGTTCAACTTTTGGATCTTCTTTTCAAACGCTCTATGTGCTCTGGCCTTGAATTTCTCCATTTTCTTAGTAATTGGCAGAACTGGTGCTGTGACCATCCGGGTGGCTGGTATTCTAAAAGACTGGATATTAGTAGCCCTGGCAGCTGTTTTATTTCCAGAATCGACAATAACTGGATTAAATATAATTGGATATGCCATTGGTAAGTTTTAGTTCAAAGCTTGGTGCTTATTTGAATCGGCCTCCCTTCTCATCATTGCATCTATTGCCTGCAGCGCTATCTGGGGTTGTGATGTACAACTACATAATGGTTAAGGATGTTCGTGCCTCTCAGTTGCCTCTGGACACTTTTGCAGACCGAACTATAAAGGTCTTTGCCTGTTGCATTCTTGATACCCTTATATTAATGCTTCAGAGTCAAATGATTTATTTGTGGTAGCAGGAACTAGAAGAAATATGTGGTGTATGAACCTCTTTTTTAAAAAAAAAAAAACAGAGAGAGAGAGAGAGAAACAATCTTGGACATAGTCTCAACGTTGCTTTCCCCATTCTGAATTTCTGATATTGTCAAAACGTTTATGAAAATTCTTGTATTGAACCCATGCAGGATTTGAAATTGGAGAAGAAATCATCCAATTTGAAGGTAGGAGATAACATTAGTGAGAGTGAGGGGAATAATGGAGGTACTGGCTTCACCTCTGATGAAGAAGCACCTCTGGTGTCAGTGTCATCCAGATTATCTCATATTGGACGAACTCAGCCAATTAATCATGCACCCGGAAGGTGGAAAGTACAAGAAAGAGGAAGCTGAGCCTGAGCCAAATGCTGCTCACTACTATTTGTTTTTCTTTTGAGGAAAAAAAACAAAGAGCAGAATTCATAACGAGTGTGGAATTTGTTTTCTTTGTAATTGCAATCTATGAGTAGAATGCATCTTTTTCTGACAGGAGAGGCCTCCGATATAATTCTTATTTAAGAATAGGTTTAAAGGATGAATTTTGAATATTATATTTGATTTTTTATACTTGAATTTGCAGTACAAAATGACACATGCATCTCTCTTTAACTGGATCAATTTGGGTTTGGAACAGTGGTGACAGAAATGACTTTTCTTGCAGTGAAAGTTACACAAGTGACCTGTCTAAAAGTGAAATTTATTTGAATAAATTTTTAAGAAAATTGTAGTAAGGTCCTAAATAAAGGACTTTATGTCAAAAAGGTCCCTTGAAATCGCATATTTACAATAAAATTCTGTAAAGTTGTTAATGCAATTCATGAGGTTGTTAATAACATCATCATTGTAGCTCACGGGGTTATTGATGGAGACTTTATTGTAATTATGCAATTTTATAAGACCTCTTTGACGTAAAGCCCTTTATTTAGGACCTTACTATAATTTTTTCTAATTTTGTAGGACTTGAAATGTGCGTTTGGGGGCTGTAAAAGCCATCCCGAACACACATAAATGTTAGAATTTATGATTATGATGCAAAACGCTTTTGGCACCATATAAAAACATTGGGTTAAAAAATGTCCATGAGAACATAAAAATGATGTGAAATGCCACTCTGCTAATAGGAGTAAACCTCTGTCAAATAGCCTATGTGGGACCCATTATTTTGTCCAGGTTTAATCTTGTAATGTTTTGACCCATTATTGCGTGGCCGGTGGAAAAAAAGTTGGTTGGGTGAGATGTGACATTAGATCTGACACCAACCCCTTTTCTTTATACATTATGGTGGCCACCAACATTTATCACCTTCTTCGATTTCTTGCCAGACGCACGCACAGAAGAGGGCTCCTGGAGGCAGAAAAAAATTGGAAGGAGGGAGTGTCGGGAGAGAAGGTGACCAGAGGAGTGAATATGGTGTCGTCGTCAAGCTTGAACACATCATGTTTCAGAAGAAGGGGGGCTTTGATCAAGACACCGAACCATGATGGTGAATACAAAGGAGGTATTGCCATTGCTGATTGGTTGCTCCTCGCTGGACAAGGTTTTATGGAGGCAGAAATTATAAACAAGTAACAGTTTTAATGTTGTGAGCATTATTAAGGGTGTAATGGTGACAAAACATTGGTAATGAACTTGATAGGATGGTGGATGTGGATACTGCGCCACATCCTCACTATCTGAATTCTGAATTCTCACTTCTGGATTCCTCATTTTGACCACTGCCCTCTCTAGTATCATTATCATACACTCTCTCCGCCACAACCTTCTCTGCCTTACTTTGGTTTGAATTAGAACCCAATCCCACCACATTACTTTCATCTACTGCCCTATCCCTAATTTCATCTTCAACATCAGTGTCATTAGATTAGACCTATCAAGCAATTATATGTCCTATATTATGTCTTGTTCCTCTCCACTCAAATTCCTTTCAAATTCAACAGCGCCTTTCCCATTTGACCGTACACTACATACAATAGAGCTATGGCCCTCCCGTAATCGACGCTCCGTATCTTCCCAACCAGTTTGAGCCAAACGAAAAATCTCACATACCTTGTTCACTTCAATCTCGGAAAGCTTCCTTCCCTCATCGCTGTTGCTTTGTTCTTACAATTGTTGTCCGTATTTACCCCACTCGACGCCATCACTTTGAATCAACGAAAAGATAAATCAATCGAGGGTTTGATGGTATTTTGCTATGCAAATCACAAAAGAACAATTATTGGGTCTCATTTGATGCTTACCCATGCTTTGTGCAGCTTTGTTGCCCTAGAAGAGAATCTACTCACATGTGCACTCGATTCTCAACAAGATGCCCTCTCTTTGACTTCCATGCTTAATCCATTGCAATTCCCATAGATTCTTTTCAACTTCACACTTGATTCCCTCTGGCTCCTCACTTCTCACATTTTTCGCTATTACTCCCTCACTTGCTCCACTCGGATCATGTGTCGAGCTCTTCGTTTAGTTTCTAGGGTTAATTGCACGCATGCTTCACAGACTTTTACTCAATAATTTGCCACATGCATACCAATCAGTGCCACATCATTGTTCCACATCATCATTTTAATTCAAATTACTTCTTCAACTAGCCAACGTTACTCATCAATGAAAATTGGCATTTTGCACCGTGTTTATATCCTCATAGGCATTTTTTAACCCAATATTTTTATATGGTGCCAAAAGCTCATGAGTATTTTTGCATCATAACCCTAAAATTTATTTGGGTTTGAATCTGGCATGCTGCAGCATCCCATGGCAATTATATTCAGGCAGCGTTTCATTTGACAATTTCAAAGGTATATATTTATTTTAAAAATTGAAATTTTCAACCAAAAAAAAATCCAACTACAGTTAAAGCAAATCATTGCTCTGCCTTAAAAAATGATGCGCAAAACCCCAACATTTATTATAGTTAGAGGTACAGTACAGTCGTCCAGATATTTAAAAAAAGAAAAGAGAAGAAAATAGCCATAGATCAATGAATGGAAAATGAGATGTACAAGGTGGAATCTCACATTACTTCTAACCCTACAACATATATGAAATGTTATATAGAAATAACACGCCACTCCAAACAGGATATGCACAAGCCGGTAAGAACTGTTTTTAAAAATTTTGAATTAAATGAAGGGACCCCGCTGACGGCCCAAGATAGCAATAAATGAGCAAAGCTTTGACTTCCCCATGCATAAGAACAAGAATGAGGAGTAAACCCCTGTAATGAGAAGTAGTTAATATAAATGATGTCCAGTCCTTGCGTACAAAAGCCTCCTAGAGGGAACTGGAGGCGCCAACCCAGGAATATCCCGTATATTTTTGTTGTTTGGATTCACAATCTGCAAAAGACCACCACCCCTTACAACAGATGCATACAGAGAAAGCACTCTGCTGCATAATGTAATTAACAAATTCAATATTACTGTTAACTGAAAGAGACATACCTTCACAACAATTATGGCAATTACACCACAGACTATTAGAAACAAAAAAAGCATGATGCATTTATCCGTAGCGACCTGATCATGAAGGTTAAGCTTCAGTTCCATGACAAACAGTGGAAATAGCGCACAGCCACATATAGGTCATAGATGTACCAACCTGTCTGCCAATCTCCTTCACAAGTTGGGAGGCCCTCTTAATTGAGAACTGAATTGAATCCAGGTCATTGACAATACGGCCCATTTGATCAGTCTGCACAAATTTTATTTTTTGGACGAGAGAATTTTATTAGTAACAAGAAAACAGATATTAAGCTTGTGACAAGACTGAACGAATACACCCTTTTCCTATTAAAGTTGGAGGCGCAAATAAAACAAACTTGGGCCTTCAAGGTTGTAGCAGTTTGGGTGCCCAGTTCAATTGTTTGATGCACAACCTACAATTTGATCCCAAGCAGTTAAGAACAAAGGTATAACAGGAATAGGGCAGTTAAAAAATCAAATGACACCTGCTTAGATCTTTCAATAGCCTGATCAGTTTCATCCATTGTTTTCAGCCCAGCATTGATGAGTTCTTGATTTGACATTGCTGTGATATAAGCCAAACATTTCAAACTGTTACCAAAATGTATTGACAATTGAAAATGTTTCTGGAACAAAACATGGGGTTTTAGAATTGTTGCGACAAGGCCTTGAGACACAATCAAACTTAAACTGAAAAGAAAAAGACATAAAAAATTGTAAAACAAGTCAAAATAAAACAGATGGAGGTTCCATTTTAATCATAAATATATAATTAAGTCAATGTTGATTTTGATGTTACTAAGTAATTTTTCGGACCAAAATTGCAGATGCATTAGCAAACTTCCAAACTTGTAAGGCAATAATGGATTAAATGTGGTTCAAAATTAAAGGTGAAAAAACAGTTGCATTTAAGAGATCCAATAGAAAATATCAAAATTGCAGGAACTCTCATCTGCATGGACAGGGAAACTAACAGAGAATTCCAGGGGTATTAAGAGTAATAAAAAATGATAAATCACATAAGCATATTATAGAAAATGACACACTCTTACTTGATGCCATGTGGACATTTTCTTCACCCATTGGTTCACTGGCTACTGCCCCATTGTCAAAAAGCTCAAGCTTCTTGTTACCAATGGTATTCATGTATCTGCCAATCCAAAAATCAATATGAATTCTCCTTTATAATATCCAGAAAACATATACTTTCATTTATTGAACTCTTCATATTTGGTTCTACTAATAGGCAGGACACTGCTATTATTAGGTTGCAAGCTGAACATGCTTTCACAAGAACCAACTTCATAAAGAGAAACAAATTGTTCCAGCTACAAAAATAGTGATATATGAATGAACTTACGTTTTTCTTAATGCCACATAAGAGTTTAGCTCCTTGATCTGCAAGGCAACATAAACAAGCATAAAGAATTGACCGTTCGAGGGCACACACATATATGAATAAAACCTTTGGACCATTTACAGACATCTTTCAAGACCACATGAAGATAGCTTTATTTGATCATTAAATGACAGTAATTGCCATGACTTTTCATGGTTGATAAGCCCAAATAAAAAGTAGGTCTTGAGAAGGACACTGATGTAAATTGTCAAAAAGTGTAAAACAGGATGAGCTGATCATCCTGCACGGTTTGTTAGATCTTTCATTCTTTGCGACCCAGCCAACTAGACCCCTGACATAAGCAAGAAAAAAGCAAGTGCCCAAGGTGCTGACCATGGATTGCTTTTCATCATTGAGTTGCTTGTTCGCTTCTGGGGAAGTTTTGCCCTCTTCATCTTTAAGTTCATGGTCAAATTCTTTTATCAGCCTGAAACAATTAATCACGGAAACACTTCATTTCTCACTCTATAATCTCCATGGTATGCAGCAAATAGAAAATGGCTAGTATGAACTGAGTAAAAAGTTAAGGTAAAAAAAATATTAGGCAGTTGAGATTTTGCATAGAACTTATAGTTTTCCCTCACATGCAAGTTGTCTTAAATTTGCCGCCAAAAGATGTCAAAACTAAATCCCAAGAAGATGCCTGACTTGCCTTTTGCAATCCCTCATCTTCCCTGTGAGTTCTTCCAGTTGCTTACTTTGTCTATTAGAATCTTTAATCTTATCCAGTTTCTGGAAGCCATTACTGTATGCAAAGGGTGAAAACATTTAGAATCGATAAAGGGATGAACAGAGTAAATGTATCTGCAAAACACTTGCTAACAATCAAAAGTGAAAGAAGTATGCAAACTGATAATTCCAACAAAAATACTCTCTCTTCGAAACGATCAATATGCAGAAACAGAGCAAGTAACTTGTTATGGAATAATTAGTAGTTGTTAAACTAGGGATATAATTGATTGTAATTAGGAATTATAAGAGTTAGTTGAGTTAGTTAGTTAGTGGCTGTTAGTCCGTTAGTCGTTAGGCGCCTATTCCTATTTTCTGTGTTACCTATTGTGGCTGGGCTAGGAATATAAATAGAACCCGACCCCTATTGTATCTGTATCTGTTTTGTTGTGGTGATGAATAAGAGTTCCGAGGGATTATTTCAGAATCCTATTCTTCTTCTTCCTCTCTCTTCTATCATTCTTTCTCTCTCTATTTCTGGGAAACTATCTTAACATAACTGCTGTGACTGGCAAAGGCAGGACACTCTCAAATTTTATGAAGTTCAAGAAGATTTTTATTCGGACTCAAAAGGGGCAAATACTGGGTAAGAAAAAGGATTTCAACCATGCAAAACTGCGCCCAAGAAGTTGCAACAGTTAAACATTCAGTACTTCCTGCAAACGGTTAGGAGCCTGTTTGGCTAGAGTGTTCAGGGGCGTATTTTGACTTTTCTACAGAAAAAAAGTAACTTTTGACAAATGGGGTGTTTGGCAGGAGCTTATAGAAAAAAGTAACTTATGTCTAAAAGTTACTTTTTTTCATAAGTTAAAAAAAGTGGCTTCTCAAAAAAAGTCACTTTTTCTATATCTCATAAGTTACTTTTTTTACACCCAATCCAAACACAAGTAACTTCTTCTACTCCCAATAAGTCACTTTTTCTACCTTCCATCCAAACACAATTGATATATGATAAGTTACTTATTTTTAAAAATTCCTTATCATAAACTACTTATAAAAATAAGTCACTTTTCATAAGTCACAGCCAAACGGGCCCTAGTGACTAACTTTTGGTCTGAGCTATTGTACACCTCAATTTGGTTCCTTTCTAATTTCTATACAATATTTCCAGTTTTCACTATCACCATGAGTAAGTATATCTAGGGGCAGGGAGGCCACCACGTAGTTAAACTCTATACTCCATGCCACTTCCACCGCAAGTATACAACCGCATTCATTCCGCCCCATATCAACATTGCCTTCCATACAAGTGCAATTAATGGGTGTCTAGATAACTGTGCAGCTATATAAACCAGAAGACAAACAAACTTCATGTCACAGTATGACACAGTCAAAGTCAATTATGAATAGCATGAATGAACTTTCCTACAAATCAGCATGCTACCCACAGCTCATTTTGACTAAAGTTGAAGAACATCCCGGGTATTTCAGCGCCAAAGTCGGCTAATAATAGAAATTATGCATCGTAACTAGTGCAAACGAAGTGAATAACACGATAAGCAGCCCCAAAAGTTTTTATCTTTCCTAGGCGGCAATCATCACAAGGGATCCCATCTTGCATCAAATATAACATCAATAAGAATCCGTCGAATCAAAAGAAAGCATCAATGTAGCAGAGGAGAGGAAACAGATTTGAGGAAGAAAAGTCAGTTTTCGGTATACATACGCGAGGGCTCGAAAAATATCTCGAATTTCACCGTGGATCTGCTCCAACTGAGGACTCATTGGCAAGCTAGTGGCCATGGTTGCCGGAGACAATGTCTCCAACGAAAATCCCGGCAAAAAGCGATTTTAATTACTAGCAGAAACCCTAAGTCGTTGATTTCACAAAACTTTTACACGGAGGACAAGCTTCTTTTCCCAGGCGAGGCAGTAATGGACGGCAGGTATCAGAATGCAGGTGAGAATGTGGCAAAATGAATATTTAGAAACGACATTCTGGCAGACAACAGCATTGAGCCCAGAGAAGAGAGACGTTGATGTAAAACGAGTAAACGACAGAATGAGGAAAAACAAGCTTTTGCCGGTTTCAGTTTCAGGAGGACACCCATGCTTAATATGAATATCATTATTTTGAAAAAACAACAATAAACACGATCCACCCATTCATTGGGTTTTAACTAGTTGAACCCATCCAAATAAATGAATTATTTGGGTTTAGAAAAACTAGAACTATTTTAATATAAGTTTTTTTAATCTGAATTCTATATGGTCCTAACCTGTGACAAGTTGGCCCATATAGTCTTTTTTTAAAAAGAAAATATTTACAGAATGTCAAGATCCAATACTGAAAAGTAAGCTCAAAATCCTAACTTTTATGCATGTTTTAAATTCATTTGTAAGTTTAAATTTTCAACTTTAAAACTTAATTTGTATCTTATAATTTGTAAGATAAAATCGGCTCCTTCCATATTTCTAAGAAGTATACTTATTAATTATTAGTTGTTATCAACTTTTTATTTTTTATGATTTGGTTTTGTAGAAAAAAATTTAACATGTCTTTTTTCTTTAAAAAAAAAGAAGAAATTTGAAAAATAGGGGGAAAACGGGCTAGCCCGCCCAACCCTCTAACCCAACGGTTATGGGTTAAGTTGACAAAATGTGAGCAATACATGTCTTTTAGGCTCGAACGCATATGATCTCAATCCATAATGGGCTAATCCAAACCTGATGGTCTAATCCATATTACCTACTCTACATCCACCAATAACAAGTGACAACATAATCAATAAACAAGAGCCTAATAAATACCGTAGAAAATGATTTTAAGATTCCCAATGATAGGTCATCACAGCATAAATGATTGTGACACCACGAGAAATGCCACGCCAACTCATCAGAGGACAACAAGCGAATGTTCTATTGTTATGACTTCTTGGTAGTCGATTATATTTATTTTTTTAAAAACGATCCTTTTTTACTTTAAGGAAAATCTCAAAAAAAAATATAGAGAAAAAGCCAGAAAAATACTCTAGAAATATGTAAAATCCTAAGAAATGCCTCCAATTTGATAAATGACAAATGAGTGATGAAGTACTTATCTAGAATATTGAAATCTTGAGCAAATAACCTAACTGACCCTTAGTAATATTGGCAAAATGGTTGGATGGAAGTCGACAGGTAACTGAATCTTGGTGGAGCCCTAAGGTGTCAAACCACTTCCCCTCGTTGAGAATCCTGTCAACGTGAGCCGATAGGTAACTGAATATGTGTTCATATTGTGTTTTGGTAAATACTTTTTGAATTTAGTGATTCGGATTCTGCATTCCGGTTTGTCGATTTTGTGGCATGGGAATTGGGACTTTGGGTTCTTTTGTGATTATTTTCATGCTTGGACACAGTATAATGGATCCCAGGGAGTCTCAGTGGTTTTTATCTTCTTTTAGGTCTTCTTGGATAATTGCATATGTTTAATTTTAAGAAAAAGAACAAAATGCGGATATTTGAGTTTTCCTATCGAGCAATTATTTGCAATTTATTCGTTCTCTCTATAAATCTGTAATCTTATAGGCAAACACGTTCATATTATGAGTAGCTGGTATCATGGCTGCTTGCCGAATTTAGTAAATTTAGAGAAAACTGATAATTGTGACATTCTAGAAAATTGTCAGGGTAGAACCGTAAGTTTGAGTTTGAGTTGCACTATATTACTCTCTTTATCTATGTACATCTACTGTTTTCCCCCCATAAAATTACGCTTGTTCTTTATGTTGTTAATTAAAAGGTTAGTGATCAATAGTGCATTTGCCTTGAGGCTTAACAGATGACAATATTCAGCTTCTCCCTTTTTTTTTTCACTAGCACACTTCTGCATGTCTCTTGAGTAGAAGCAACTTATATTTCAATGTGGACAGGAGCGTATAGTATTACATTTGTTTTTTTTATAAGAAGAGAATTACATATTTTAATAAATAGAGGATGAGGTAGATTTTGAACCTAATTGATATGCAAATGACTCTTTCTTATTTAGAATATACAAGACTTGCTACATTCAAGGTCTGAAGTAATTATGTCATTTTTGGCATCCCTGATGCTAATTCATTACATATGCATACAGTTTATCAATTATTTGGATTTAATCTTTTTTATCAAGATACTCTAGTTCGTTTAAAGTATATTCATTCTCTAGAATGGATATATTATATCTGCAACAAGGCTTCTGTTTAAATGTTGGACAATCAGAGATATGGATAAATATGGAATGTGCCACAATCAGTTGAACAAACAATTGATGTCATTTATTTGTTGCAACTTGTGTTTCTTATGCTTATTGGAATTGGAATATATTCATGCTAGTGCAAGCTCAATCACCCAGAATTGAATGAAATGCATGGCCAACTAGGGGGACTGATGAAATTTTGAATGGCTGTTAAGGCATAATGTTTTTTTGGGAGTTGAAAGCTACTCTTTATGTATCATATGAAAAGAAGTGGAGATAAGTAAATCATTCTTTGAGAAGAATGGGTGTTAAATAAGTTTCTTATTGTGGTGTGCATGTGCATTGTAACTTTGTCTAGAAGAATGGGCATTGAATTAGTTTTTCATGATATAGTGATATCTAATGTTTCAAGACATTATTTTTTGTCCTGCGGCCACCACTTGTTTTCTGTTTGACTTTATTCACTTTCACTTTCTTTAATTTGATTTGTCCCTGAGGTAATTGTTCTGAATCGTGTAATGCATTTTGCCTCCACCATGTAACTGATCCGTTGACATGACTAGAAAGCAAGAACATAATGGGATGAATGCATAGATTTAAAAACTTTAAGCCTTGTAGTTTTTGCCAGAGATATTAATGGTAGACAAGAAAATTTAAATAATGAGCATTCATTACCCCCTTGTGCATATAAAGTTGGATCTTTCAATCTTCACCGATGACTTTGTATCTATTGGTCGTTTTACTGCCTTACTCTTTTTAATTTAATTTCATATGCTTTACATTGTGTTGTTGTCACTTTTTGTCCTCTTTTTAATTTAAGTCCAAGCTTCATGTCATTTCAATCCACCTTAATACTGATAAACGAAGTGATGAAGGGAGCTAAAGTTAAAACTACAAAGAACAGGTATAAAGTCTTAGACTTTGAAAATATTATATGCAATGTATATATTACATCTTCTATTGTCAAGTCATATTGTAAGAACAATTGTTGCCGTCTGTAGAACAAAGAAGGAGGTAAAAGTACCAGCAAAACCAAGCAGGAGTGGGTTAGATGTGTTCAGAAGGGAGTTTGTGAAGAAATCTGAAAAGAAGTATAAGAACATAGATGAATCAAATAAGGAAGTGTTGAAGGCTTGGAATGTATTGTCTAATGTAAAGAAAAAAAAATATGTCGAAGAGGCAAGGAAAAATCGGCCATAAAGGATGAAAAGAAAATACAAGGTTGCATTTCACACCTGTAACTCTCTAAAGCAATTCAAGTTGTTGGTAGACATGTGAAGATGAATGTGAGTTTGAGGAAGAAGGTCAAAAAAATAGGTTTCGGTAGGCTGCTTGATGTGGGATTTACGAGACTACCTCATGATGTCTGTGTAAGAGTGATGCGTTCTTATTTAACTACTTATTGTACATATCCATGCATAAAACCCCAGGTCACCAACAAATGGACTATACAAACTGCTCAATATACAAATACACAATTAAAAACGCAGACACTAAAATGCAAAAAGCCTTGACTACAACTGAACAGGTAATAACTACAATTTAACAGGGTATGACTGAAACTCAACGGGTTATAATTAAGACAGCTAAAGCAATAACTAAAGCTCAATGAATGATGAGTTACCATTAAGACTGATAAGGCAATGACTACAACTCAATTTATCACTTTCACATTAAAAAAATAATGAAATGACAATTATGCTGAAATTTGAAAATTTTAGACAAGTCATCTATAAGAATTTGAAATTTTTGAAATCTTAAAAATTTTATGAAATTACTTAAATGCTTCAAAATCTTAATAATTTGAGTATCTATTTTAACAACTTGAGTACCTATTACTTAAATACTTATAAAGTTGTTAATATAGATATTCAATTTATTTAAAAAAATTATATATTCTTAAAATGATTGATATGAAATTTTTATATTTTATCACACTGAATTATCTTTCTTATATTGTTTTAATATTTTTCTGAAATTTTCTCTTTACTTTAAGCGGTCCTATAATACCTATTTGGTCATATAATACCTATTTACCTTTATTTTAAGAAAGATTAAGAATGTTAAATAAATTATTTTCAATTAACTACCTATCCCTTTTTCTTCAAACTAATACTCTCTCCTGTCCTAATTATAAGGGCCGTTGGCTTTTTTTAAGAATTTTAATAAAATCCTAAAAATGTAATTATATTATTTGATAACATTAAAAATTTATCGTTTTTCTTTAAATTATATTGTTTTACTTATGAACTAATATATAATGTAATAAACACAATATATTATATGACTAAGTAATGTAATTAGCTTTTTTAAGATTTTTATATAATTTTCCAAGAAAGTCAACAGGCCCTTATAATTAAGACTGAAGGAAGTTTATATGATTTGTAAATTAATATATATAATTTAATTAGACATAATATTTATTTTGATTAAATAATATATTGAGCTACAATACATCTTAAAAAATTCAACAAAATTGTTGGGAGGAAGTATTCTTTCATTATTATCGTACTCCTTCATGAGGTGGAATGGAATGCTGTTTTCCCATCCCTTCTTTTTAATTTATCATCATAATGACATGCTCGAGAACATGGTCAAAATTTATTTATTATTTTTTAAATCAACATAATCCCAACTGAATACCACTTTAATAATTAACTAGTTAAGAACCCGCGTGATGCGTGGATAGACCAATATATTTTAAAGTTGGTTCATAATTTTTAGTTGTCGTAATTATATATTTTTTATTTTATGTTGTTCTAAATACACATGGTATTGCAAATATTAAGTAAATCAAATTATACAATATGAAAATACTTATTACATGTAATAAGTTGAATAAGTATATTGCAAATTAATAGATATTAATAAAGTGTATACCATTTATACAAAAACTAATAAGAAATTACAACATTATCTCACTTTACACCATTGAAGTATGAAAACCACATGGCTAGCAGCATGGAGCTCCATATGCTCCAACAACTCAACAACAAAATCCCCCTAGAGTAAACTGATGAAGGTGTTGCATCCTGAAAGCAATTAAACAATTAAGTCATTAGTAATATGAATAAAGCACAATTATATCTATCAACACAACACCATATACAATCACAATTACATAGGTGTATAAAAATGAAATGATTAAAACAGTAACCCCTTGTCCATTATTTCAATATCAACCCTAAGCTGGCAACGACCTTCCACAATGCTCTCCTCACAAGCACTCACCCTAGTAATCTTCTTGATGACATTTGCCAGTAACACAAACTTCAAATTTAGGATAAAGGAAAATGACTTAGCCATATAAGCAAAACACACCACAATGTTATAATAACTCACCCACGAGGAACCGATCATCAAAATTGTCAGACATAATCTCAGATAAAGGCCTGAAGGCTAATCCAAAGCGGGGAATGCGACCGTCATCCACAACTAGACTTGCCACGGTTTGAAACATGAAGTTAATGCGATAAAGGTGTTCAGTAGTGTGGTAATTGCCAGTAGTAGGCATAACATCGAAACTCATCAAAACACATATTCCACCCTTATGTAGAATGTTTTGATGACGTTGGACGAACCTGCTGCGCACTATCCCATATATTCGATCACCCTACACAAGAAAAACAAAAAATCTTTAAACTTTGCCAAAAAAACAAATGTCGCATATTAAGTAATTACTCACATTAGCATCATGCATCACAAGCTCAATAAAGGACATGTGTCCTTAAGCAAAGTGAGATGACATCTTCCACATACAAATAATACGAACACAAATCTTCCAGTTCTGACGGCTAGTGTTCATTGAGCGTACAACATCATATAAGGCAGCTATGAGGGAAAGTTGAAAAATAATCAGACAAAAACCAAATAATACACACAAGAAGATAGGTTTCTAGGGGTTGCCCCCATCTCTCTATTTATAGATCCCATCCCACCCCCATGTTCCCCCACCCACTTCCCCACTCTTATCCCCCCACTTTCCCCATCCATATCATGGCCTTCCATAAAAACTGCTATTTTGTAAACTACCTCAAACCATAAGAAAAAAACTAACATCTAGCTTTTTTGTCTATCTATATATTAAGAAACGTTAAACATATGGTAAAACCATTTAAATATCTATTTTTCTAGTCTATATAAAACAACTATTGTTGCAAACACATCCTACCTATGTCGGTAAAAATATTAAAATTAATTTAAATGTTTTAAGTGATATAATTAGTTAAAGATGTTATTTTATATGATATTATATAAAACAACACATGTGAAATACAATAAAAAAATAATAGATATTTATGTAAATACTAATTTTTAGGAGGGGTTGTGTATCGTTAAGGGACTAAAAGATTTAATGATACCTATATAATATTGTTATATATTAACTATATCCACCCTACTAGTAAATTAACTGTAAAACCGTGCAAGTAGACTTGCTATATAATATTATCATAATATTAATTATATCCACCCCATTAATTGTATAACTGTAAAAAAAAGTCCCACCCACATCCTCCACTTTTTCCTACTCTCATCCCCCACTTTCCCCACCCATACCATTGCCTTCTATGAAAACTACTAAACTACCCCAAACCACAAGGAAAAAAAACTAACATCTCTCATTTTTATTTGTCTATATATTAAGAAATGTTAAATATATAGCACAACCATTTAAATATCTATTTTGCTGGTCTATATAAAAAATGTTAAATATATGGCACAATTAAGTAATTAAATATAATATGTTATAAGATATTAGCATCATTGTTAAGAAATTTATGTATAAGGTACTATGTTAAGGTGTTAATTTAATTTTAAACAATTTAACTGCAAGTATGGATTAATAATAATAGTAAATAAATTAACTTAAAAAATATTTAAAAATGGTTGAAGGAGTTGGGCTAGATTTGAGAATAAAGGTGGTTGCGCGAGGTGATTGAAAGCATAACTGTAACAAACACGGAGGTAGAATACATGCATGAAATTGGGGAAAAAAGAAAAAAGAAAAAGAAAAAATGCAAAAAACTTAGGGGCTAATGTGAACACTCTAGGAAGCCTGCTTTAGGGACTACTTATATATATATATATTTAGATAGATAATAATAATAATAATAATAATAATAATAATAATGTATGCGGCCTTTTCTCAACTCCGTCTTCTCTCATTCACAAGGCAAAATCTCTTTCAATTCCAATTTGCTTAATATACGATATCTTTAACTTTATGTTTGCATAAAGAAAAAAGTGAGAAAAAACTATGGGGAATGGAATACTAACAATAAAAACTTTTTAAAATGGTAACTTTTTTTTATTATTTTTAAAAATTTTCTTTCATAACTTTCTTTATATCTAAACATAGGTTATTGTTGTCTCTTCTATTGTGAGAGACTTTCAATTTTCCCGTCAGTGAAGAATAGGCCATAATTCACAAGCTAGAAATTGTTTTCTTTTGGCCAGAAACAAGCTACGAACTGAGTACATAGAATTTATATGCATACTTAATACTGAGTGATACTAACAAACCACAAATATCAAATATACGAATTAAAAAATGTATTGTAGCTTTTGACATTTAATGCTCGTAAGTAAAGTCAAGCGAGGAGGAGAATAAGAAAATCAACGATTGTTAAGTTCCACGAAGTTTCCTATGTGACAAGATCCAACTCCACGCACACGTACCTCCATT
>JBAGKO010000005.1:18479451-18495717 GCA_037177275.1 Acacia concinna
AGCATACAACATCATATAAGGCAGTCATGAGGGAAAGTTGAAAAATAATCAGACAGAAACCAAATAATACACACAAGAAGATAGGTTGTCAAGGGTAGGCCTTATCTCTCTATTTATAGATCTCATCCCACCCCCATGTTCCCCCAACCACTTCCCCACTCTCATCCCCTCACTTTCCCCACCCATATCATGGACTTCCATAAAAACTGTTATTTTATAAACTACCTCAAACCACAAGAAAAAAAAAACTAACATATAGCTTTTTTGTCTATCTATATATTAAGAAACGTTAAACACATGGTACAACTATTTAAATATCTATTTTGTAGGTCTATATAAAATAACTATTGTTGCAAATGCATTCTACCTATGTTGGTAAAAATATTAAAATTAATTTAAATGTTTTAAGTGATATAATTAGTAAAAGATATTATTTTATTTGATATTATATAAAACAACAAATGTGACATAAAAAAATAGATATTTATGTAAATGCTAGTGTTTAAGAGGGGTTGTGTAACGTTAAGGGACTACAAGATTTAATATTACCTATATAATATTATTATACATTAACTATATCCACCTCACTAGTAAAATAACAATAAAACCGTGCAAGAAGACTTGCTATATAATATTATTATAATATTAATTATATCAATTCCACTAGTTGTATAACAATAAAAAAAGTCCCACCCACATTCCTCACTTTTTCCCACTCTCATTTCCCCACTTTCCCCACCCATACCATTATCTTCTATGAAAACTACTAAACTACCTCAAACCACAAGGAAAAAAAAGTAACATATCTCATTTTTATTTGTCTATATATTAAGGAATGTTAAATATATAGCACAACCATTTAAATATATATTTTGATTGTCTATATAAGAAACATTAAACATATGACACAACTAAGTAATTAAATATAATATGTTATAAGATATTAGCACATTGTTAAGAGATTTATGTATTAAGGTACTATGTTAAGGTGTTAATTTATTTTTAAACAATTTAAATGCAAGTATGGATTAATAATAATAGTAAATAAATTAACTTAAAAAAATATTTAAAAATGGTTAAAGGAGTTGGGCTAGATATGAGAATATAGGTGGTTGCATGGGGTGATTGAGAGCATAATTAGGGGTGAGCAACAGGCGGGCGGGGTTGACCCGTGGGTGAACCTGTTACCCGCCCGTTTAACATTAAACAGGTACGGGTTGCCCGTACTTGTGAAAGGGCCCCGTTTGGCCCGTATTAAACGAGGCGGGTTGCCCTGTTTATGCTCCCTGCCCCAAAAAAAAAAAAAGAAGGGTGGGCATGCTCTCTACGCGTGGGCTGAAAAGGGGTTGGGTTATTGAGTTAGTGTGATATATGTATATGAGGAATAATGAAGAATAAGTCAACCAAATGCCAAAACTTTGCTCATTCAGTTAAGGAAATATATGTATTTTACAATTTCACTATCCAAACACAGTAGCTAGAATGAGAAAATGTGCAATAGTATAACTTATAAACATATTAAAAAATTCCGCAATTTTATGGAGATCAGATACCATTGATTGGGTTTCAATGAAAATTATGAAAAAGTATGTTGAAAATTATATCGTCATAAGGGACTGAATTTGAAAAAAAGAACGTGGTTGTAAATGTATTAACGGTATAATTCAGAATTCTGAGGGCACCTGGCTGAAGGTGGTTTTTTTGTTTTTAATCAAAGTTCAAAGAACCCGAATCAGTACTTGAAGGTGTACACACAGTACACTTCTTAATCTTGGAGTATATGGGGGAAAAAAAAAAGATCCAAATTTTCACTTAATGAACAGGTAGGAAAAATGTTTGCATCACGTTGATAATGCAAGAGGGAAAAAATTAAATTGTCTCCAAAAGAGGCTCCTGCTTTACAAAAGGAAAAATAATGAAAAGGTGAGGAAAAATTATATAATTGATAAAAAATACAAAATATTGAAATGCTGTACGAAAGAAGATTAAAATATGAAGAAAAAAAATCAAATTTTTCAAAAAAGTAGTAATTTAATTAACTAAAATTAAGAGCAAAAAAATTATATTTGGGCATATAAAAACATGTTTTGAAAAAAATTATACTTAGAGGTGAGATGTAGCATGATGTTTTGAAAAACGCAAGGATACGATGAAAAAGCAAATTAAAGTAGCATTTTGCCTTTGCAACATGCTCTCTAGTAATTATAAGTATTAAATATTAACATATGAAGTTCAAATTTAAAACAACACAAATTCAGAAATTTCAGCATGCACTAACACGTGAAAATGTGAAATAATAGCAAAGAAGCTAAAGAAACAACCATGTACCTATAATGTGCTGAAATATCAAGTATCAACCACCATATATCCATATTAATAATCTAACCTATTATAACTACTAAATACTAACATATGAAGTTCAAACTTAAGAATTAAGACAACACAAATTCAAAAAATTCCAAATAACAAAACAACATCTATTCATCATTTTCAATTAATCATTAGTCCGAATCTCATCATGTTCAAACTTGACATATAAAATCTTCACTCATCTGAATCACCAAGTGTAGGTGTAACTATCCCTGCTGCTGCATCTCCCTCTACAAAACGAATAAAAATAAATTATATTAATTATTATGTATTCTAAATAAAAGATGAAATTAGACACTAAAACTTAACAAACAAAATTGAAAATGCAAATCAATATACCAATAGCAATTGCTTCAGTCTTATCAAAATTATCAATATCTAAGTCATTGGCGAAAACCAACAATGGCAGAACGAAAAAAAATACTATACCTCTGTGAGGACGATTATATGACAGAAATGAAATGGAGGAGCAGGGCAAAACGCACGAATGCAGCTTGAGCACAAGGGGAAAGCTCGAGTGTGGTCACCGTCGGTGTGGAATCGAGTTCGAGCAAAGTTGTGTGTGCGCGTGCCGCGGACTGGTGGCGTTGCCGCATCGGTGTGGTTTGTGAGAGATTGAGAGCCTGTGAGTCTGTGACTGAGAGTGAGAGTTTGCTGAATTGCCGATGATGGAGTGACGGATCTGGTCTTGGTTTGGATTATGGAGGACTGGAGGAGGAGGAGTAAGAATGTGAAATAGTGAATGAGTGAATCAGAGTGGCCGAGCCGAGAAGAAGAGGGAAATGTGAGTGAGGAACAGATGCAGCTGCAGAGCCAACTCTTGCTGCTTGAGTGAGTGCCTGCCAACGCATAGGTAGGGTTGTATTTTTAAGGAAAAAAATAAAATAATTAAATGGGTTACGGGCGGGTATGGGTTAACCCGTCACCCTACCCGTTACCCGCTCGTTAACATTAAACGGGTACGGGTAACCCGTAACGAAAAAATGGGCGGGCTTAAATGGGCCCAACAGTGCGGGTCACGGGCAGACGGGCGGGACACGGGTGTTTTGCTCAGCCCAAAGCATAATGGTAACAAACATGGAGGTAGAATACATGCATGAAATTGGGGAAAAAAGAAAAAATAAAAAGAAAACATGCAAAAAAAATTAAGGGCTGATGTGGACACTTTAGGAAGCCTGCTTTAGAGACTACTTATATATATATATATATATAGATTACTTTGTTTTATTTTGATTATATCATAGTATGTATTATATATTTTGGTTAAAAAAAATTACACTTAAATTGATACTAAAATCTTAGTTATTAACTTATTATATACACCTCATCCTATTTTAACTTTTTTTTTTAAATTTATGAGTTATGGAGGGGTTACGATTTATCAACTAATATTAAATCACAATTTTAATTAGGACCTTATAACTAATTTGGCTCGGAGCTAAAGTTTATTTTAATGCCACCATCCCTATATTCGGATATGATATTAGTTGATTTAAACCTCTATTAATTTATAGTTATTATTTTGTTATAACTAAGGGTAATACTTGTCATCCAATTGAAAAAAAAATCACAATTCTAGTTTCTGACTGAATTTTGACTAATGAAAATTACGGAGCTATTCTTAAATCTTAAGCATCTAGCATCATGTTTTGATCTTAATAATATCTTGGCGCCAACCTCCAGATAGCATGCATTTCAACTATAATAATCACAATAATAGAAATGAGCTACATTACTAATAGGAACGGCCTCATTTCCGGCCAGAAGAACTAGTTAGAAGTTAAAACTCAAAAAATAACCCCCAAAAACACAATTCACGGAACTGAAACTGATCTCACTGAGCTCAAACGGAGACCACAGGTAGAGCTTGAGTTCATCTCGGAGCCTAAATGGAGGTTGCCCTTCCTCCTGACTCTCCACTTCGCCTCTCGCTCTCAACGCCCACCTTCTCCCTTCATCATCGTCGTCTCCTTACCCTATTGTTCCCTCTCCCCCGTCGCAGGCGCACCAATAATCGGATTGCCGTCCCACGATTCTTGCCTCCCACTTCGTGCGTGGCGGAGGCCGATGCCTCCGTGCCCGTCGCTATCACCGCCCCGGAGCACGCCGGCGGCAAGATGGTGATGGAGCTCGTGGGTGCTTTCAACGAGCTCACCGAAAGGATGAATGTCTTGTCTACCAGCTCCTCTCGTCTTCTTTTCAAGTCCCTCAAACTGTCAATTCCCATCCTACAAAGCTTGCCTCTTGCTCCCGATGGTCGTTCTCCACTTTCCAAGGTCTTGTCTGTGGCTATGGTTCTCGCTGATCTGCAGGTGGTCTTGGTTTTTGCTTCCGCTTCTATAAATTTCCCTGAAATGTTGGCCGTTGAGGCTTCTTCGGTTTTTCGCTCTTCCCTCCCTTTGCTATTTGTTGGGTCTTCATTTCCGTAGTTGTCTTTTCTTTCTCTAATTTTCTTCATAGAAATTATAGGTGCATCCAGATGAGAATTTACTAGCTTCACTGCATATGTACTCTAGTACCAATGTTCCGACCAGATAGGCCGCTCCGCCACTAGAAAAGACATAATGTTTTGGTCATTCCTCTTCGTCTGGTTTCATCAATCCTTACGGATTCATAGAGCGTCTGGTTCTCAAGACCACTGGAATTTTGTTCCTAGCTTAACATGGGTTGCATCCTGTATGTAGTGGATCATCTCTTAATCTAATTCCAGTGCCTTTCAAAAGCTTCATTATAGTATATATTAACCTCCCGTCAAATTTTTATAAGACCTTTTTCAAAAAAAAAAAAAAATCTTTTATATAGAATATATTATCTATGAGCATTTTCTAAAAATTTAATTCATACATTCACTCTACAATTGTATAATGAAAAGGGATGGGGGGATTACTTTTTTGTTTTTTGTTTGTAGTTATATTAAGACCTGGTTCTTTATTGCCTTTGTTGGGATTACTCGCTTGTCCTTATTATTTCATTGCCATTGGTTGTTTCTTTATAGTAAATATGACTGCAGATGGATGCGGAAGTGATCTCAGCTGGAATATTGAGGGAGGTGTGGGAGGCTGGTGCAGTATCTATAAATGAAATAAGAAATCAGATCGGTGCTGGTACTGCTCATCTGTTGCATGAAAGTTTACGTGTGAGGAACATTCCATCCAGCGTAGATGTTCTAGATGATGATAATGCTGCTGCATTAAGAAAGTTCTGCCTGACTTACTATGACATCAGGGCTTTAATTTTAGACTTGGCTTTGAAGCTTGACATGATGAAACATCTTGATTACCTTCCTAGATATCAGCAGCAGATCCACTCTCTAGAAGTTATGAAAATACATGCTCCTCTAGCTCATGCAGTAGGAACTAAGTACTTGTCACTGGAATTGGAAGATCTATCATTTCGGTATATGTTTCCTTATTCTTATCTTTATGTGGACGCATGGCTACGAAGTTATGAGGCTGGGGGTAGATCTCTAATTGATATATACAAGGACAAGTTGCTTCAAACTTTAGAAGCTGATGCATTACTTGCTGCCATGGTAGATGATATCTCAGTTAAGGGTCGCTATAAAAGTCGATATAGCACAATGAAGAAGATCTTGAAAGATGGTCGGAAACCAGAAGATGTTAATGATGTGCTAGGACTACGGGTGATATTAAATCCGAAGCCTGGAGATGATGCACTGGAAGTTGGAGAGCAAGCATGCTACAGGACTCGCCAAATCATCCAATCTATGTGGAAAGAAATTCCTCATCGAACAAAAGATTATATTGCCAAGCCCAAAGAAAACGGGTACAGGAGTTTACATATGGCAGTGGATGTGAGTGACAATGGTAGGGCCAGACCGCTAATGGAAATACAAATACGAACAGCTCAAATGGACCGTTTAGCTGTTGGTGGAACAGCATCCCATTCATTATACAAGGGTGGCGTTACTGATCCAGAAGAGGTTAGCATCCTCTTTGGAATTAAAATTGAAGACTATTAATGACAAAACAACTATGGTTAGAATTGAGATGGCCCCCTATCTTGTGCCTCTGTAGAACAACTTTGAAGCAAGACTATCTTTACATAGATAAAATTTGAATTTGAGTGTGAAAAGACTCAGTCATATCAGTTCATTTATCGCTGTACACTTATCTTCTTTAGTTTAAATATGCTCTGCTATAAATGTATCCGGAGGCTGCATGACATCTTGTCTAAAGAGAAGACGAAAGTAAATCAAGTTTTGGTTATTTGGTTGTTGATGCAGGCAAAACATTTGAAGACCATTATGCTTGCTGCAGCTGAGCTGGCTGCTCTGCGCCTTAGAGATCTTCCAAGTACAAATCTGAAGGGAATAGAGATGGACCAGAGAAATCGAGTATTTTGCCTTCTTGATAAAAATGGTGATGGTAGAATTAGCATTGAGGAACTTACAGAGGTAATGGAGGAGCTTGGTGCCCCAGGGGAAGATGCCCGGGAGATGATGCTGCTCCTTGATTCAAATAGTGATGGTTCCCTGAGTTCTGATGAATTCGATAAATTCCAAAACCAGGTGATTTGAAGTCTTGTCATGGACAAATCATTCTTCTATTACGCTTTTTCAGCTTGATTTATCTGCACCTACATGCTTTTTGTCAGCACTTTTATGTAGTTGTGGGGAATTTCTTGGTCATGAGTCTGTCAGACTATGAGTACCTGGATTTTGAGGATGCTAATTTTTTGCCCTCACAAATAAGAGCTTACTTTCTCTACATGTTCTTGGGGGCAACTACACCAATCTGAGATGGATAATTTCATTCCCACAGATCTGTTTCTTTTTTAATTTGGTCAGAAATAACTTTTAATATGCCAATGATGGAGGGCCTATTAACACTATTTATGAGGCTCTGGATAGTTCTTCCCACAATAAACCTGATTTATCCCTATCAATTGCATAAAATACTAAAATCTGGCTAAATTGTTTCTTCCTGATTGTATTTTAGATTTTTAGCTAATATCTTATTTTTGTAGGTTGAGATTGTGCGTAATTTAGAGGTTCAAGACGAAGAATACAAGAAAATGTTGGGTGAGAGGCTTCATCCTGCCGATGAAAGTGGTTTGATTCAGGCATACAGCAAGGAGTTTGGCAACAGGCTTGCAAGCTAGTGATGCCCCCTTATAGACGCTTCATCTTCTATGCCTCCCCTTCCCTTCTTCACGCATAAATTTGTGGCCTCGGCTACTATTTCTTCTACAGTGACTTGGAGTTGGGAACGATCAATACCTCATTTGTAAGTCCTATATTTTTCATGTATATAAATTAGCTGTACAGTGCAATTTCTGTGTGATACAGAAATTGTTTTAAGATGTCATTATGATCCGCTATCTTGTGAAAACATAGTGTGAATTCACAGTGGCAGTCTGATTGGTAACTTGCTAAGTCAGTGAATCACATTGTTCAAGCACTAGTAAGCTTCAACGATGGGATAACGTCAGTATAGATAGAGAGAGAGATGGGCTCGCAGCATGTTGTACTGTAGATTTTTTTCACTTTATTTGTAATATCTGTTGCCTGTATTCAAATACATTACATGGACGAAACTAAGCTTTGATGGTGCTGTGTTTTTCTTTTAACTAGAACATCCAGAATTTGTGTAAAAATTGTTGCATCTAGTTTAGCTATAAAAACAAAGTGCGAGGTCGGTATTTTCAGAATTGGTACTCTAGCCATCTAACTTACATTTACACATCTAGCCAGATTCATTTCTTTTTGGGGGCCAACCACTACCTCGTTTTTTACATCTGAGTTGTACAACTATGTACACAGACAACTGACCTATAAAAATAAAATATTTATATATACACTCATCATATGACTTTCTAACTCTTCTCTCCCATGTGTCTCACTCCTCTGAATTTCCACGTGCTAGGCTCGGGGCTACTGCCAAATCATCTGATAGCTTTTTGCATAGCTGCATATGATGATTAGGTTGGCATTAACATTTGCTATATCATAGGAAAGAAATCATTTTCAACACTGTATTGAGCACTGATTACTTCTGTTATTTATATTTTGCCATGTAGGAAAAAACCGCATAATCTGGCTTTAAATTATGGTTGAATTAGTTAGACCTTTTTCTAGGCGATAATGGCCTACTTGTCAAAATATGAAAAACCAGTAACACTTGGAGAGGGAGGAGCTTTAAATCACCTGTTCGTATACAGAAGAGTCTCCATACGATTTACATAACTCTACCACATGCAAGGATGGATTTATTTCCAAAACCTGTCATGTTTAAAATGGGATGTTTTCGTAAGTTCGAAAAACTAGGCAGATATCGATTAATAAAAATTAGTTTAGCATGGTTTATTTGAGTCTAAACTATCATTACCTCTGCTGCCACCGAGAGGCCACCTACGCTTCTGTGCGACTTATTCTCTTGTATCACTTTCAACTGAAACATTGACAATATATAAACAATTTATCTCAGCTAATATTGTACCTATCTTTAAATTTGAACCGTGCTGGAAATATAATCTTGAGTATGTCTCGTTCCAAGTTTCCATCATATTAATATTAAGAAAGCAAAAGGACAATATTTCTTGTCTATCTTTTGTATTGTGTGGTTGGGGGGTGCAATTTATGAATCAAATTCCAAGAATAGGCGATAATACTAACCTTTTCATTTTTCTTCTGGACACCAAATCCCATTTCTGTTCCAATATCTTCAATTTTTGCGATCAGATCTTTTGCTGAATGGTTGGATGTAAATCTCATCTTTCTCTTAGAAACATCCTGGAATTCAGGAGCACATTGCGGATTGATTGTGTGTCAATTTCCTCACAAGTTTGGCAAGCATCAAATGACAAAGGAAAGCAATGCTAAGAACATAGTAATTTTATAAACATCTAACCAATTAGCTTTGATCCTCACCTCTTTCTCAAACAAGCCTGAGAGGTCTAACCATGAAGACATTGCTATCAACTGAAATGCATTGGTAAGGGTTGATGGCTTCTCAGGACTCTTCTGTTCTGCCTCATGTGGCTATGCAAAGGGAACGTTTCTGAGATACAGCCAAACAAGAAGAAGAAGTTGACAAGTAATTAATATGTACCGCGTCATGGATAGAAAAGGCTTCATCATCGGTACACACATTCTCCTCCTTTTCTTCGTCATCAGGCTTTGTTGGAACATGGTCCTGCCTGAACCATTCATCTTCTTTGATGCCGGCCAGTGTTGTCCGGGTAAGAGGATTGGGGTCAAGAATCCTCCTCAGCAATTTTTGGGCTCCAGGCGATAACCATTTTGGTATGCGGACATCTCCTTTAGATATCTATAATCCCTCAAAGGATAAAAATCAGTTGAGAACTGTTGAAGCACCAATATTAAAGGAAGGAGTGGAGGGGCAGAACTTGAATACCTTTTGATATAGAACGACGATGTTGCGATCTTCAAAAGGGAGATATCCCGTTAGAATTACAAACAAAATAACTCCACATGACCAAGTATCTGATGTTGCGCCGTCATAGCCTCTGTTGGCAAGGACCTCCGGAGCAACATAGCTGGGACTTCCACAGGTAGTATGCAGCAACCCATCTGCCTGAAATTTTCATACAAGTCATGATACTCTTCAGTTTTGGTTTCAAAGTTAAAGAATGTCATATTCATATACCCTGATGTGCTGGGGCAATGCACTGAGCCCAAAATCGGTTATCTTTATGTTGCCTTGGCCATCAACTAGTACATTCTCCAGCTGCAGCAAAATATATATAATCATAAACAATGCTATCAGTGTAATCCGAAAAAACTTTTAAAATGTTGTTAATTCTATGGAGGGAGTGAGAAAGAAGGAAGAACCTTAAGATCCCTGTGGAAGACACCTTTATTGTGACAGTAGCTCACACCATCAATTAACTGTTGGAAAAGCTTCCTACCTTCACCTTCTTGAAGCCTACCTTTGGATGCCTGCGACCACTAATAGCACCTTCATTAATCCAATGCTATGCGGTGAGCATATATAGAAATAATCAGCAAACGGTCCTTACAATTCTGTCAAACAATTCTCCTCCATTGACGTACTCCAGGACCATGTAAATTTTCGTTTTGCTTGCCAAAACCTGCGTAATTAGGTAGAATAATCAATGCCAAGAAGGTTTTGATATTGAAAAAAAGATAACTGCAAATGCGACGTGGCCCTTGTTGCCCTTTCTATTTATATAGGGGCTTGCAGCAGCTTAAGCAAAAGACTGGTGCATATAATTTGTTTTCTGAGCAAATACAATTAGTTGTAACTTGATCATTTGTTGGAGACCATCATTTTTCTCTTATGGTACTCATAATATAAAGGATAGATGGATAACCTCATTCGCAGAACTGCCGCGGGAAACTCGCGCGGAAGTCTTCCATAACGAACTATTTACTCTCACAGGTCATAAACTGTTCGTATATGAACAACGAGCCAATTCATGATTTATTTGGTAGTATGATTTGTAGTTAATAGTGACACAGGGCACATTAAAGAAGGTCTAGAAATAAGTATGAAGAATCAATTTGACATTGAAGAGGGAGGGAAACCAGGTAAGCATATGTTCCAGATGTATGTTTGTCTCCAGGTGGACGCAAATATAGACGGAAAGCATAAAGCTCGCTTTGTCTTTCATTTTGAACAAATGTGAAGCAATACTAGATTCTTTGCCTGGCAGTTGGTATGACTGATTTAGATTACTTCAGCAACAATCACTAGTCTCACTACGACACTATAGCAGAAAATGAATGAGACGTCAAAATAAGGGACGTAAATAAAAATGGGAACATTTCCCTCGATTTAAAAACTAACCTATTACCAAATTTTTTTTTTAAAAAAAGATGATAAAGTCGTTTGCAACTTTTAGACATGAACTATATCTAGTTTAATTTAATTTGAGGTGTGAGGTGATTGTTGAAGCTCGGCGCCACGCAGAGCAAAACAAATAAACGGGACGGTCACCAGCCTCCAAATCCTCTACTGTGGAAACCACACGTTGCTTGTACTTTGGAGAAAGGATGGATAGAAAATTAAAAAGACGAAATAAAGAAATGGGAAAAGTGGGACCACCGTGCCGCGTTAGTTTGGTTTAGGCCGTAGGGTGTGGGAATCGGAATTCTCGCTGGGGCTCTGGAAATCAGGAAAATCATGTTCCCCAGAGCGGAGATTCACGCAAACGCAGACATAATAGGAGGCAAAAACTGATTTAAAAAGAGAAAGAAAAGGGATAATATCCAGATGAGCAAAGCTTGTGCCTAACATCTGCATGATCCATGAATAGGATGAGAAGACAAAGCATTGGAATCCATGGGTGGCATGAGAGTAGGGGGAGGGAGGGAAGAAGAAGAAGATGAAGATGATGATGATCGGAGGGAGGGTATTGTACCGTACCTCGTGTAATCGGACGATGTTGGGATGCTTGAGAAGCTTGAGGGTGGCTATCTCTCTCTTTATCTGCAATTTAATTTGTTGTTTCGAAAAGCTTATATATGCAAGAGAGAAGAGAGTGTGAAATTAGAAGAGACCTGAGGAGCGATATTGTTGAGGTGGATGATGTTGGACTTGTAGATGATCTTGAGGGCATCGAGTTGATGAGAAATGACATGTTTGGCCAATTTGACCTTTGCGAAACTGCCAGTGCCCAGAGTTGCACCAATTTCGTAGTTGGCAAGCCTCATTCCTTCTTTCCGGGAGTTGCCCAGTCTTAGGATCACCATTATGAGATTATTGTCTGTGTGGTGCTCTGCTTCTGAATCATATAGCGACACATTCAGTTACTCAATATTCTGAAACTGAAACTGAAACTGAAACTGAAACAGACACCCACAGACCAGCGATATGATCCCCGCCCCCTTGCTCTAGTTATTATATCCCTCACCATTTGACTATTCTCTCATTTCCATCCTCTTCCATTTAATTCAAATTTCTCTCTCTCCAAAAAAAATAAAATAAAATAATTTCCTTTAAATTTCATTCATCTTTTAAATTCAAACTGCATTAAATTTCACGTTTTAATACTAAAACAAAGAATTGATAAAAAAAAAAAAGAACTATAACAAAGAAGGAACATTCTTTTGTATGGAGAGGGGAGGAGGAAAAAGCACTCAGCTGATGAGGTTAACTCAAATGCTAAGGATACTTAGATCATATATATATAAGGGGAGGTGACAGATTTAAATCTCTTCAGAGTGCAACTCAACAGCTAAGTTGACTAAAATTGAACCAATAAATAAATAAATTGAGTTCTTAACTTTTATAATTAAAAACTAATTTATTTTCGTTGGTTAATTATTCTTTTTTCTTTTTATAAAAGGTTGGTTGAATTTTTTGTTGATAGATTTATTTTCGTTGGTTATCACTTATCATTGAATTTTCCATATCTCCCGTTGATATTTTCGTAGATTTATTAGTTACTATGCACATTTAATTTAATTTAATTTGAAGTTTTGATGTAATGAAGGGCTATGAACTCGTAACAAATCAAACAGCTTGCTATTTGACTACTTTTCATCCTATTTTAAATGTTGCGGCGGATATCCAATTTTTAATTTGAGGTTTGGAGGCAGTTAGATAATTGCGTGAGTAATAGTCGATTAGTAAAAAAAAAAATTTAAATAGTTAGTTAATTGGTACGTGACTTGCATTATATCCTATCGGTGGATGTTCAGAAATAATTTTAACTATATATGTGGCCATTTAATTTATACAACATGAATAATCTTCAGGTCAAAAGGCTAGGTACACAATGATGAATACAATACAATCGATTTTCACCAGGGGTAAAAAACTGATACGATGGAATTAAGTAAATTAGTATTAATTAGCTTACAAGGGGTCAACTATATCTATACATAGGAGTGTGTGTGTGATGTCGTGTTATATAAATGAAGGGACGAATGAATATCCAAATCCAACGCAATAATCTGAGAAGAGGTGGGAGAAACCATTGGGTTCATCCAAATCAATCATTATATTGTTTCCCATACGGCCAATCCAAAGCAATTTTAAGGTCCAAATGAAAATCAAGCGTGTCAGACGTCCATTATATTGTATAAAAATTTAATCTTTATTCCTAATTAATTATACGTTTCTCTCATATCATTTTCCTCCTCATTCTCTCCCAACTTCTTTTCCTACTCACTCTCTTTCTCATTCATCATCTATCTATCATCATAGATAAGAGTGAGCATGTTTGGGAAACAAGTTATACATCTTAAACATTCATAGTTTTCAACTAATTTTAATCAACAGTTCATTTTTACATGATTTGAGTAATGTTGCTGATTATAGAGAGAGAGAGCCTCATATATAGGTTAGTTGATGCCACGTCTACCACTCCACATGAACTGTGCAAGCACCACATACACCTCATCCTTGCCATGTCCACACCCTCCCCTTTTACGGATGCTCTCCGGCCTCTTTCTCACCTCCTCCTTTATTCTGGTTCAGCTTGCCTAGAACGACGCCGTTTGCTGTCAAAATGGGAACTGGAGCAACTAAATTAGACGACATTATTTCAAGTATTTTGGATTTACCCTTTACCCTCCGGCTGCAATTTTCATTGGCTCGTTCCATTCTTCATATATATAACAATCACGTTCCATTCTTCTTCAATTCCTCTGACAGCATGAGAAAGTTGGAGGCAGTATTGTGCAAAGGTTTTCAACAAGAACTCTAATGAGATATGATTATGACTACTAAACATTGGTAAGAATTCATTGGTGAGTAAAATAATTATCCTTTTATTCTCATTCTTTTTTGGGTCTATTAGGAAATATTCTGCACATAATTAGGATTGATTACATTTGATTCTCTATTATTCTGTAATTATGATTATGCGTCTTCACATTAATTCTACATGTCAATCTCCTTGTATAAATACGGTTCCTCATATGTGAATAGATATGATATTCTAAATACTCTTGTACAAGGTATCAAAGCGCTAGGTTCACTAGGATTTTTTGTTTGCGTTGCACTTCGGTTCAGTCTCATTCATTGTTGGCGGTCGATTCTTCCCTCAGTTTCGTCCAGAACTCTCTTGTCTGAGCTCCGGTTGTGCCACACGCTAGCTCATTGGATTCAACATGCTGAGATAGAGTCGACCACTGTTGACGAAGCTCAATTCCAATGCTCTATGTACCACCGCACGGCGCCAGAAGGTTTCTGTTCTTCATCGGTTGACTTTCACACGCCATCTTTGACTGGCGCGTGTGACCTCTATAGGTACTGTTTTCCGGTGATCTTGGTGCCATTGTGTTCGTCTTGACATTCTTTACATTTCTCAGGTGGTTTCATGACCCAATTTGGTTGGTTTCTATTCGAGTTTTGAGTTTCGGTTTGATTTTTGGCTTATTTTGATACTTTTATGCTTTTGCAACATCCCTTTGTGCTTTCTCTGGACTTTCCACTATTATTAGTGGTGGTTGGCACTTTTGTTTGCTTCAGTTTGGTGCATTTGTGTTTTTCTTGGGATTTCTACGTTGTTCAAGAGTTTTTATGGTAACTCGTTTGTTGGCTTTCTTTGGTTGATCATCTCTTATTCTACTATGGATGATTCTCACACTCTTACTCCATCTTCAAGTGCACTTGCTGCAAGTAATAATAACTCTTGTCTTGCTACCTCTTCCACAAAGTGGATCATAGATTATGGTGCTATTGACCACATGATAGGTAATCATAAATTATTTTCTTCATATGCACCTTATGCCAACCCCTCCTCTATATTTATCGCTAACAGTTCTTCTACCTGTGTCGTTGGATCAGGCACTATTACATTAACCCCATCACTTTCATTATCATCTGTTCTAAATGTCCTTGATCTCACCTTCAATCTTTTGTCTCCAAGTAAACTTACTCAAAGTTTAAACTGTTTTGTCTCATTTTTTCCTGACCATTTCTTAATATAGGATCTTTCGACAAAGAAGGTTATTGGTAGAGGCTATAAGTCTAGTAGCCATTACTTTCTTGACGATCAGGTGCCATATTTAGTTGCTTGTGTTGGTAATTCATCTCCCTTTGAAGTCCATTATCATTTAGGTAATGTTTCATTAGCGTCTTTAAAGAGGATGTATCCTCAATTCTCGTATGTGTCTACTTTAGATTGTGATTCTTGTCAATTTGCTAAGCATCATCGTGTTTTCTTGCCACCTCGAGTTAATAAACAGGTTGCTTCTCCTTTTGAAGTAGTCCATTCTAATGTTTGGGGTCCTTGTTCTATTGCGTCTCAAATTGGTTTTCAATATTTTGTTACCTTTGTGGATAATTATTCCTGAACTACATGGCTTTATTTTATGAAGCAACGTTATGAGTTATTTACTCATTTTTGCCATTTTTGTGCTGAAATTAAAACTCAATTTGATAGTCCTATCAAAATTCTCTGAAGTGACAATGCCAAAGAATACTATTCTGTCTAGTTTACTGAATACATGAACCAACATGACATGATTCATCAATCATCCTATCCAAACACCCTTACACAAAATGGTATTGCTGAAAGAAAGAGCCGACACTTATTAGAAGTTGCTTGGGCTTTAATGTTTCAAATGCACATTCCAAAATCTTTTTGGGCTGAGGCTATTTATACTGCTTGCTTTCTTATTAATCGTATGCCTTCCTTTGTCCATCAGGGAGAGAAACCTATGACAATCTTGTTTTCTACACAAAATCTATTTCCTGTTGCTCCCAAAATTTTTGGTTGTGTCTGTTTTGTTTGGGATATTCATCCAGGTCTTAGTAAACTTGATCCTAAGTCTTTAAAATGTGTCTTTCTTGGCTGTTATTGTGTTCAGAAAGGATATCGTTGTTTTCCCCCTGATCTTCAACGGTATTTTGTGTCTATTGATGTCACTTTCCATGAGTTTACTCCATTCTTCTCATCTTCCAATTCTCCAGTGTCTACTGATGCTAGTTCTGA
>JBAGKO010000005.1:18508274-18526574 GCA_037177275.1 Acacia concinna
TTTCAACCAAACAAGTTTTACTATTGCATAAATAACAATTGCAATATTTATTCTAAACACAAATCAAATTACCCAATCTTATTTTTACCCAATTTTACTTTTATTCGATCTTACTTTTTCAAAAATACCAATTACAATCTTTAATACAAACACACAAGGAGGCGCAAAGTAGGAACTCTGAAGTGCCACATCACATCCAAAAAAAAAAAAAATTTGTATTAGTATTATAGTATATAATATTTTCTTAATTTTAAGCAAAATTATATAGATCTGTATATATTTAAAATAAAAGAGATGTTTGTGTAATTTAAAAAAAAAATCGAGAGATTAATTAGCAATAAATTAACATTAATATTGTCAAAACAAGTAAACAACTAATGAAAATCACTCGCTTGTTTAATATTCATGCAAGAAATATAATCCCATTACCCGACGGGTAGGATTAGACAGTGAAGTCAAGTAAGTTTGATGGGTACAAGAAATAATGAAGTGGGAACCTTCTCCTGAACTGGTTTGCTTAATTGCTTCCTCAGTAGCTTTCCGGACACACGCACACTCCTCGTATACATCTGATCGGTAAAGCTCCTTCCCTTGCCGTATCCTTTAGCTGCATCATCCTCCACGAAGTTACCCTGTGGTTTCCTTGAAAGTATTAATTGTTTGTTTTGCTTCATCAAAAGTAGCATGTAAAGCTTTGATCTTGAAAGTGAGAAGGATAAATTTTTCGTGGTGTATTGAATTAGCCGTATCGTGGAAAGGACTTGGTTTGTGCTTTTCCATGCAAATTTATATATTAAAGGCAAGTTATCCCCCTATTCTATAATCTTTGTGTCTCAGTTGCTCTGCTTCATACCTTAAGGGCCCTCAGGTATTAATTTTCAAGTTTTCACCCCTTACTGATTATTAGCTTGTTGAAGTTGTTGCCTGTGAATCATTGTGGATTTCGTTATGCTTTACTTGTGGTGCTGAGCTTCTTGGATGGGTTTGAAACCTTTTTAAAGTTCATGTTATTATTAAAATAGTGACTTCATTTGTGGATATGTTATTTCTGCTGAAACTGCCCTTAACATACTGAACCAGATGACTTGTAACCATGTGTATCAAATATATTCTGGTGTTGTTATGTCTGTGGACTTGGTCTGGATCGTTGGGTTTTACAACTGCTAATGATGGTCTGCTGAGGATTAGTCTGAAAAGGAGGAGTTTAGACATTAACAGTCTTCGTGCTGCAAGAATCCAGGAGGCTGTTCATCCCACAACTCTAGGAAGTCTCAATGAGAATAATAATTTAGAAAAAGCATCTGTAGTTTATCTAAAAAATTATCTTGATGCTCAATATTTTGGGGAAATTAGTATTGGGAAGCCCCCACAGAGTTTCAATGTTGTGTTCGACACTGGAAGCTCCAATCTTTGGGTCCCATCTTCTAAATGTATCCTCTCTGTAAGTGATGAATCATTCATTTTAATTGGATGCTCCTTTAATTTGTTGAGTGAGCCTATTTTCTTGAAACAATTCATGACTACATGCAGATTGCCTGCTATTTTCATTCCAAGTATAAGGCGCGACTATCTAGTACTTACACCAAAATTGGTAACTTCGAATCAGCAAGGCAGTAATATTGTTGTTTTTCTTTTATTTGAAGTTTCGGAATTGGTTATGTTTAGCTTTGTTGCTGTTTTATTCTTTGTGGCCATACTTAACATTGCTGTTGGCAAAATATCCAGGAACACCTTGCAAAATTCCTTATGCCCATGGATCCATTTTTGGCTTCTTCAGCCAAGATAGAGTTAGAGTTGGGGATATCATCGTCAAACATCAGGTCAGCATTCTGACCACCTTTTTTTTTTTAAAAAAAAAATTGTTTTAAGGTCTGGGAAGTATGATTTATGATTGGTTCAATTTTATATGCTTCAAATACGTTTATTCTTTGGCTGCACTGACGGCTAGTTACATCCATCCTCCAGGACTTTGTTGAGATAACAAAAGAAGGAAATTTAGCATTTTTGGCTCATCAGTTTGATGGGATACTTGGACTTGGATTCAAGGATATTGCAGTTGGACAAGCCACACCAGTGTGGTATACTTTTGCACCTCACCCTAACTTTAATCAATCCATTTCCCCTTTTTTGTTCATCTTAATATATTTGTGATTATAGGTATAATATGGTTAAACAAGGGCGCTTGAGTCAATCACTTTTCTCTCTTTGGCTGAAAAAAGACTCAATGTCAAAGGTAGGGGGTGAGATTGTCTTTGGTGGTGTTGACTGGAGGCACTTTAGGGGTGACCACACTTATGTACCACTTACCAAAAAGGGTTACTGGCAGGTCTGTTATATTCTAAGGTTACAGTTTCGTTTGCCTCTTTACAGCTACTCTTGTCATGTGACGCAGTGATATTAACATTTGGTGGATTCATCTCCAGATTGATGTGGGAGATATACTTGTTGGGAAAAGTTCAACAGGTTCTTTTTACATACTCGTCTACTATATGCTGTTTATTTTTATTTCACCTTGTCCTCTTGGCTCATTTGTTATAGTGTTATAGGTAAACTTTGTTTTTTCCCCAATTAACATAGATTTACATTACCTATTAATATTCATGTGTACAATTGGTAGGGTTATGCCAGGGTGGCTGTGCTGCCATTGTAGACTCAGGGCTATCCTTAATTGCCGGTCCAACGGTATCATCTGAATCTTGATACAATATTCTAGGCTTCCTTTTCTTTGAGGATATTAATCTTTTATATTGAGTTCATGCTCTTAGGCTGTTGTGACCCAAATCAACCACGCCATTGGAGCAACAGGTTATGTGAGTTTGGAGTGTAAAAATGTGATTCATAACTATGGAAATATGCTATGGGAATTCTTAACCGATGGGGTCTGTTCTCTTCTCTCTTTTGCCTCTTATTTCCAATGATGAACCCGAAATTTACTGAAAAACTAACCATCCTTCTCACATATGCAGTTACAACCTGAATTTATATGTGCAGAAATAGGACTCTGCTCACACAATAAATCTCATATAGCGGAGTATGATATTTTCCCTTCCTCCTATCAGCCACACGAGTTTTCTCAAGACCTGTGGCCTTATTCCAGTTATGCTAATAAAAATCCAACTTTGACTTGCAGCAATGTTATTGAAACAGAAGCGTATGATGAAAGTTTGGATGGGTCATCAAAGAGGGAGAAGCCCCTCTGTACTTTCTGTGAGATGATCGTGTTTTGGATCCAAGTTCAGCTTAAGCAAAAGAATGTGAAGGAGAAAATATTTGAGTTTGTCGATGAGGTGCTTGTTTTAAGAACAACTTATTTCTTTAGTTATTTACTTTTTGAGGAGCTAATCACGCAATTTACCATTTGTTTTTATTTATTTTTGTGATGAAGCTGTGTGAGAGGCTCCCTAATCCGGGGGGACAGTCATTTATAAACTGCAATAATGTTGCAGCAATGCCATACGTAACATTCACAATCGGAAACAAGCCCTTCTCTCTCTCTCCGGAACAGGTAAGTTAAGTGATGCTTGTGTGTGTGAGATGACCCCATTTAAGGTCAAATAAAAACCCACCTGATGACTTGTTTCTGGACCCTTTACCAACTTGAAATCTCCCTTTGTATTGACAGTATGTCTTAAGAGTTGAACATGGGCACACTGCTGTGTGCTATGTGGGTTTTACTGCTGTAGATGTGCCTCCTCCGCAAGGTCCTCTCTGGTAATACATATTTGCGCCCTGCTTAATATTGTTTGTCCTTATAATTCCCTGAATCGTAAGGTGAGATGGTGGTACATTTTTGCAGGGTGCTGGGAAATACATTCTTGTCAGCATATCACTCTGTCTTTGACTTTGGCAATCTTCGTATAGGATTTGCAAAAGCTGCATAGTCATGACTCATGGCCCTCACCACGCCAATCCAATTTGTTTGAAGTAGAAGCAGACAAGAGATACTCATAATTTACAGCAAATAAATTAGTAAATAAATCAAATCCCCCTGTAAATGGTGCCTCCTATGTCTTGTCAATAAGATCTATGAATGTTTCAACTCTTAAATGGCTAATTATTCATATGCCCTCCATCAAACTTCCCTCGTCACACAAGGCAAAGAGAGATGGCAGAAGATCTTTTGTGGAAGGAAATAAATGGACTAGCCATACCCGAAAGAAACGAAAGCACGAAACCATGGTGTTGTGAGATTTTTGTAACTTGTGTGGTTTAATGCCCATTGCCCCGTACATGACAAGAAATGCCAAATTCAAGCGCTATTTCCCTTCGCTCTCACTTTGCACTTTATTGTTTGCGGGAAAATAAGCACACAAGGCATAGTTCTTCACTATTATTAAACACTGACTAGAAGCAAACGAGAGAGGCAGAGAGAGGAAAAGTAACAGAACTGACCCGGTAACTTCATAAAGACATTCCCAGTGATCGCCTTCTATATTGATTCACTACATTAAGATCGATTTTATCCGCGATTGGTAGATATGTATTTATCAAAACTAACCTTTATGATCATTCATATATGTAACACGTAAGTTAAACCCTGCTGCGAGCAGGCAAGGCAGACATGCTTTTTAATCAAAGTAAAGTGCGGGTATCATACAGGAAGAATCATGCTCACTCTTGCTAAGCTAGCTCTGTGAACGCGGTAATGAAGAAATGGAGGCAGCCAAAGCGGCCTTGAAGGAAGGATCTTTAACTAGAGCCGCACTGATGACATCCACCAAGGACAGGTTCTTGGAAGATAAGGATGGGTCATAACCATCCAAGGCAAAGGGAAATGGGTGGGAGGAGTGGCTTGATGAGGCAGACAATTGGAATTGCATGTGTTGATGATTGGAGGAGGGGTGGGTCAAGTCCAGTGTTATGGTTGGACATGATGAGGTTGTAGACAAGGAAGCAAAGGCACAAGACGAGAGGCCTGAGTTTGACTGTGTGCTTCCATGTTGTGCACTTGTGGTTGAGCCTGAAAGGAACATGTTCAGCGCTGCTGACGTGGCTGCCGCCACCGGTGCTGCTGCTGCCGGTACTACGTGGTTATGCTTCCCTTCATAGCTCGTAATCACAACACTCTTATCCTTGGCACACCTTTGCACCTGCCATATATCTTAAAACTTTCATTCCTCTTCATTATCATAAAGCAAACCATTTACTTACTTCTAAGCTATGGACAAGCATCAAGCCTTCAACTCTATACACAGAACTCACCTGCTTACGCACTGGACACGCAGTTCCCATGTTGCAGCGATAGTAAGCCCTGGGACATGGGTTTCCCTTGGCTATCTTTTGTCCATACTTTCTCCATTGACACCCGTCACCAATCTACACATACATGAGCAATTAAGAATGCATGTACGCCAGCTCTTATATTTGGTTCTTAAATGCATGAAATAATGGGTTATATATGATTAATCCGTACCAAAGAAAGATCCGAACGCGTCCTTATGGACACTCTAACTTTCCTGCAGGAATTTTCCTGATCTGACTCTATGTTCTTGGCATTATTGCTGTTAGCTTCACATGCAGGTTTGGCGCACGTGATGCTGTTTCTGTGAGAAATAAATCCTTCCGATTTGTTGCTTTCTGGAGGTGAAGGCTCGTGGATATCCAAGAACTGCCGAATGGGCAACGCTGCCTCCCCCCCCTCTTCATCTCCTTCATTGTCCTTCTATGTACGTAAATGAAGCTAAGCATTGTGAACATATTTGGATTCAAAGTTTAATCAGCCACCAATGACTTCCCTATATTACATAATTAGATTGATGCTGACCATGCAGAATCAGTACCACACGAATCAAAAGGAAACCAGATGGCTAGCTGACTGATTTCACCACTAAAGGTGCCGTAATTGTCAGATAATATTCCTACAGCAGAAGCTATTAGAAAATTAAATTGTTATTTTCCCTGTAGTGTTTTCTCTCCATCATTGCAGTTTTCTTTATAGCTTTTCTAGTGTACATAGGAAGCAGACTATGATTTGACTCTTGATTCTCTCCACTCAATTGTGAGAAGGCTCTACGCCCACTTCCAGAAATTAGTTTCGTTTTTACCTTCTGAAGATCTAATTCAGTATCATAGAAACTATAAATTGGAGGGGGGGGGGGGGGTGAATAAACAAGAGGAAAAGAACAATCTGCGAGGTTAGGCGCCATCATTAATCAAAGTAGTGCAATATTACAGCCTCAGAGGGATATATATGTATAGCTACCAATAACATATTGAATATGATAGTAGTGTTTCAGAATTGGAGTCAAACTCACCTGCAAATTATGACACTTGAGAGGCGATTGTTGTTGCGGCTGCCGCATAGTCATAAGAAGGCGATTGTGAAGAACAGCATAATGTTGCGTGATCTGAGACAGCATGGCTCTTAGATTCTGATTCTCTTTCTTCATTTCCTCTAGCTTGTCTCGCATTAATCCCACCTAAAAGCCACCCACCCAAATACAACTCGTTCATCATATGAATTCCAACCACAAAACAATATTTCTACTAGAATTACAGATTCTTGCCGATTACTGTGTAGCAAAGGATTAACTAACTAATCAAAGATCTCTCACTTGGGCTGCCGGCTGCTCTTCAATTTTGTGAGCCTGCACCTGCTGGCTATTCAGACTCAAACTGAGAACAGCGGATCCCAACTGCACATCAACATAATTAAAGAATGTCATAAGTGGAAAACTTGGAATTGAAGTTCTTAAAAACTGAATCTTACAATATCATCATTCTTCTGTGATTCACGTGTGAATGGTGGCTTTTCCTCAGCTTCCTCCAACACTTTTACCGCAACTTTTCCTTCCATTTTTATGCACTACTGCTCAGATGGTGTTGTAATTCTGGGAGCACAATTATATAATGGATTGGATGATGCAGCTTGATGAGATCTGCTCGTCCACAACATTAATTAGTCTCGTCTTGGTTAAGTCTAACCTAGCTTTATTCTAGATACTACTAGTCTTTTCTCCCATATTTTTTAAAAAAGTCTTTTGTCAATTTAATTAATCAGTTCTACCCTATATTAGAATCTCCCCATGTAAGGACTACTGAAGGGAACAGCGCGCGCGCGCGCACTCTTAAATCATTATGTTGATGAGAAGTTATGCTTAAAATTTATTGATTTTCTCTCCAAAAAATGAGGCTGTGATGTAGTGCTAGCTAGCTAGCTTGTTGTGGTTCAAACTTAACATGATTGGTTGTAATGAAAACAAAAAGAGGGATGTTGTCCGTGATTAAAATGATGGGCATTCATTTATTGTATGAGGTTGCTTATTTATGTGACAGATTGCTTCCAACCATTTCTGATGAAGATTGAAGAAGGCGTGAGAAGTCGACCATCTCTATGTAGGAAACATCATAGTTCTTATCGACAAGACTAAAGGCACATCTGATTGGCCGGGTTTCCCTCCCTCTGGGGGAGGGTAAATAAGAGGCTACCATAAATGCTTCACCTCTAGTTTGGCTTTTTACATTTTAGGATGTTGAATTTGGGGACAGTTAGTTATTAATTTTATTCACTTGACATGATCTCGTTGATTATTGTTAAATATGTGATACTGATACCCTAGGCTCTGGCAGAGTGAGTTTTGGGATAGATGAGGTTGGTTTAGGTGTAGTCAGCGAAAATATATAATAAAGAAAAAATCTTAATAATTTTCTCTGCCAAAAAACTTTGTTAGAGTCAAAAATAGACAAAGTACCAATCGCGGCACGTCATAATCATTATTTAAGCTTAATTAATTGACTCCCAACTGTTTCTTTACATGATGGTATTGTATTGACTATTGAGCAGGAAGGAACCCGGAAACTTCCTCAGGACGCAGAGTTCGAAGACCGCCATATTAACTAGCTACGCTATTAGGATTTGGTCTAAAATTCCACAAGCACAGGCACAAGCGTTTAAAATAAATCCAAGTTAGCGTTCAAAGCTGTGACGGATGCGTGGGCTGTAAGTTCACTAATAATCAAACTAGTGATAAAATAGAAGATGACGAGGAAGAAAGAGGAGTTGGGAATATAATATGGGCGCGTCGAGTTCATCTGCAGAATAATTTGACTTAAAATTGGTTAGAGAACAAGATAGATAGGAATACAGGGAATAGGGAGAAGCACGGGGGTGTGAAAGGGACAAAAGACGAATGCACCTATAGTCTATGCTGAACAGATGGGACAAGAGAGCAGAGACAGGGAAAGGGCACAAAGTCGTGCGAGGTTGAAACAAGAGAGCAGAGCACAAAGGTGGTAAAGGAAATCGGCGCCGGAAGGAGCACTTCTCCATTGCCTTTGAGTTTGATTGTTGACCTTTTTGTTTTTTTTTTTGATTCCGGTTAGTGTTCTATTTACCATTCCTTTTGACTTGACCTTGGACACAAACACCCCCCTCCCCTCCAAAAACAACAACAACAAAACAAAAACAAAAAATCATCGCATCATCAACAGCTCACTCACGCATGTGTCTCACATAGGAATGCACAACTCCGATGCCCTTTTCCCGCTCACTTGTTTGTATCGTCAGAGCACTATTCAAAAGGAACTTCTTTTGAATAGGTCCTCTCATTGAACGTACACCACAAATCCCCATAATCACAATAAAAACAATGAATAATTAATATAACGTGAATCAAGAGCGGGCTGACGACCCTACTTGGCCATCCGCGTCAACCAGCCCAAGCAATCCTGATTGCGGCATCATACAAATTGTACGAGTTTTCAGTAATTCAAATGAAGACATGGACATGGACAGACACAGTTACTGTGGAAGTTAAATAATGTTGTTGCAGCAGAGTGTGGAACTCAGTACAGCCTAAATTTTTCCTTTGTTTTCTCGAACACTTCTTCTGCAATGACGGCCTCGTTCCCGTCGGCTCTTTTAATCTCCAGCTGAGCTTTCTGATAGAATCCAGTGCCCCGCAGTGCGTCCGCAATGAAATCGTCAAATCCAATGGCAATGGCTGCCTCCGCCTTCGCTCCATACACCAACCTCTGTTCCCAAAAACAACATTCCCATCATCAGTTTCTTAAACAACAGAGACTTGTCAAGTAATAAGACAGGGAGATTATTCCAACCTTGATTCGTGAAAGATGGATGGCGCCAAAGCACATGGGGCAGGGTTCGCAGGAAGCATATATTTCACACTCCGCAAGTTCTATCCGCTTCAGCTTCTTACACGCCTGTAAAGCATCAAAATAGGACATAGGCATCGAGTAATTCAATCAATCATTTTTATACTACAAACTTAATAACACAAGAAGATTCGCCTAGCTCTGAAAGCATCACATTTTTGTCCCATCATCGACCTGCTGCCAGATACCTAAGGAAAGCAAGCCAACAGCATATTGAATTTGGCAAAAGAAAATTCCATGACTTGTTTCCCTTCACTTTTCTCATGTTCTTTAAAAATATCTTCTGACTCTAATACTCATTCTTCGCATTATCTTCCTTTGTGATAAATTCTTGTTTCATCAAGATACCCTATATAATATTATCATCTGAATGACCATGAAGATCTTAAGATTCAACATATACCACTGCCTTAAAGCATATTCATGAGACTTTTAAATGTTAGATCTTTCAGCAGTATCTGTCATAACGTACACAAAGGGGGAAAAAAAAACAGAATTGCAGCCACTGCAGAAAGCGTAAGAGATTGCTGCCTCTCTTGAAAATGTTCAATCAGGTTCTGGGCGTAAAATAACTAAGACTGGGAGATTAAAAATTTTAAATATCAATCTTTTACAACCATCAAAACTTTATTCATCGTTTCACACTACATCCATAAATAAGACAAGAGAACATTACAAGGTGAGAAGTGCCAACCATAAGAAAAATATTGAAAGGCTTCAAAGTTGCCACCAATAAACAAGACCAGTAGAGTTTACCAAAGTTTTTGACTGCTCACTTTCAAAGAAGGTGTGCTTATACCAAAAGAGTTGAAATAAGTTGTCCCATTTTGGCAAGAAAAAAACAACTAAGTTGTGGCATCGAACAACCGCACAAAATTTTGAAATACCTTAAAATGGAATAGAATGAAAGAGAAGAAAAGGAAAAACAAGGTTTAAAAAGAGATTGCATGAATAAGTAAGAAACTTATATCCTCCTATGATATATCAAGCTGTCACAATGCCAAGCTCTAAACATCAGTTGTAATATGGCCACCAATTCAATTAGAGGTCATTCAATCATGACAAATCATGCATGCAATTGCTGACTACATCCATTTTATTCAGAACATCACGATTCTGGGACAAGTAAAATTTCAAAGAAAAGAACGCATCATGTCATACAATCAGAGGTAAAACTTTTGCCTATTTATGATCTGACCTCTCTTATTGCAGTCACCTCGGCATGGGCAGTTGGGTCTGTGTGCTTCAGGACCATGTTGTGACAACTAACAACTACTTCACCGTTACAAACTATAACAGCACCAAAAGGGCCGCCATCTCCACATTCTACACCTTTGTATGCTTCTTCAACTGCTTTTCTTAAAAAAGTGTGGTCTCTATCCTGTACAGCTAATGAAGCACAATGCAGCACCAAAAGTATAGTATTAAGATTCTGGAACAATATGGAGCGAGCAGCATGAAATATCCGGTCTAAAAAAGAATCACCATGTCAACCAGAATTGGTTAAAACACTAAAATGCATGCGTAGGTCAGCACTACCTTCCTGGTGGCCGGGAAATGCAGAGGCAACCGATACAGTTCCATCCTTAGCTTCGATCACTGGCCGTAACAAAGAAGGGAAGAGCAACGAGATCAATAAAGTAAATCAGACATCGACTTCTACAGAATAGGCATTCAATTGGCCCGGAATTCCAGGATCAATAAAATCAGATTTTTGTTTTTTTTGCCAGTAATAAAATCAGAATGAGTCAATCCCCAGTCCGCACACTTGGTGTTAAATTCAAAAACCTTAACTGTTTCCTATACAAGTTCCCAGAGATTTGCAAATACAATACAAGCAAAAGAAAAAAGGCATAGAAAGTACATGCTAACCAAAATGGAAACAGGATGAGAAAATACATATCGGCATACATATGATGCAGAAACAGTTATAAAAGCATCAAGGGAAGGACTTTTTGAATTCCATATTAATGTAAAGCGAGTTGAAGGGTGAAAAGAGACGATCTCACAATCCCCAATTGACCAAGAATACAAGAAATCAGAAAACTGAATTGAGGGTATTGGAGGAGGAAGAGAAAACAGAATCAGAGGCATAAATTCAGGAAGACATACGATTGAAATTGGAGAAAGTGAGAGAGATGAAAGGGTGATACCGTTAGCTTCCTCCATGAATGCGTCGAAGCGAATGACAAAAGGAAGAGCGATTGCTGCAGGAAAAGGAGAAAGTGAAGGAAACTACTCGTAGATGAGGTATCTGGATGAAGCAAAAAAAGGGAAAAGAGGGAAGGAAAAGAGGAACATGCGGCAATAGGACAGTGGAATAATAAATAAGAGAGAATTAGCATGTAAATTGAATCATGGAATCATTGAACGGGGATGGGACGGAGGTTATGTATGGCTTTAGGGATGTGAAAGCGGCACAAAACGAGAAGGAAGGGGGCACCCGGGCTTCTCTTTTGCCCATCGATCCGCCAAAATGGGAATTGTCGGTCACCCAAAAAGGCCCATTGCCCGCCAAAATCTATCATTTGTGATTGGACATGCCGCTCGGTATACTAAAATACCCCCGAGCTTATCCACGATTGTCCAGTGAGAAAGGAATCAAAGCATTTCGTTTTTTATTCTATCTTTGCAAATAAGCATCTCAAATTCAGGCCAAAAAAGTAAATAAAATAAGCATCTCAAATTCTAAGTCAGTTTACCTTTCTAGCCCCACAGCAACAATGACGGGTCACCTCACATGATCATGCATTATACTAATATATCAATTATTTACAATTTTTTTTAATAAAAGTATATAAGGTCGTCCAAAAAAAAATTCATAGGGAAAAAAAGATAACTTCAAGTTCATGCAGTGTGGGTTGCAAGAATTAAAAACACATACAAATATATGTGGTACTCCTCTATTTCTATTTATAACTTATAAGGAATTTCTTACATATTTTGCTTAAACTAATAAAAATATTAAATCCCATTATCTATTTCATAACATTCAAAGAACTTTTAACTCAATCCCTATTTAATACTATATATTATTTTTTTATGAAAGTAAAGTCAATATAATAATAAATTAATATTAAAATTATACATTCATATTAAATTTTCCTCTCTCTTCCTAAAAAAATGACAAAAAATCCTTCTCTTTTTGCTAAATACAGGATAATGGAGTACAAAGTAACTAAAATGTTGGCAAAGAAAAACTAACTAAAAAATTTGGTATAATTTTGGCAGGTTTGAATTTACTGAATATAAAATTTGGTGTATCTTTTAAGAAAAAAAACAAGAGTAGCATGGGTCATGGGTTTGAGTGAGATTGGAATGAAAGGTAGTTATTAAAGTTGGTAAAGGGGAATGGTGACTGAAACTGATATTTTGACGTGGCGGAAGTATCGTGGGGGAAACAAAACGATTGCCCCAGACTCAGGAAGTGCGGTCCTTTTGTTATTTTCAAATGATTCGTAATTGAAAGCATTCCCGACTCCTTAGTGTGATTTCATTCATTTCACATAACGTGACGTGATTCAAGGCCAATGAACATCAATCATTTTTAGTATAACAAATAATTATAAACTCTTGAAAATATAGCAAAGGTAACCACGTTATTTTAACATTTTAAGGTATAAAAATAACCATTAATTTATACAAAAAATGTAAAAAGTAACCATAATTTTTTTTTTTGCATGTAGAATTAATTAAAAGTTGACTTCTGAAAAATTAATTCACAAGTTTTTATGTTGCTTATGCAAATTGAATTTTAAGAGGATTTTTAATTAAGAGATGGCTAAGGGTGACATGCATTACCTTAACCCTACCATATGCGATCTTCCATTGCATAACAGTTTTCCTCTCAGACATCCTATCTTAAAATGCACTTAGTACTGGTTGTTGGCTTTTGTATTATAAGCATTTTATCAATTTGAGAATTAAAATGATAAAAGTAAAATAAAAACATATGAATTAATATTAAAAAAGTCACATTTTTTATTCTAATGAGAATAACAAAGTATTTTAACTAGCACTAAGTATATCTAAAGTATGATGTTTGAGAGGAAAACTTGGAGGTGATGAAAGATCACATATGCATATGGTAGGGTTGAAATAATCCACGTCACCCCTAGTCATTTTATAATTAAAATCCTTTTAAACTCCAACTTGCGAAAGCAACATAAAAACTTGTGAATTAATGTTCGAGAAGTCAACTTTCAGTTACTCTGCATGTCAAAAAAATTATGGTTACTTTTTGTACTTTTGGTATAAGTTAATAGATATTTTTATACTTTAAAATTTTAGACTAACATTCATTAACACCGTTGTTACTTTTGCTCATTTTTCAAGAGTTCATAGTTACTTTTGGTACCAAAAATTGTTAATAGTTACTTTTGCACTTTTGGAAAAAGTTGAAAGTTATTTAAGAACCTTAATCCTTAAGAAAAATACATAATGAAATTACAGATGCCCTAAAATAGATCTGATCGGACCGAAACTATCGCCTGATTCAGTCTATCAGAATGATTACACCAAATATGTAGTATAGGGCAACCAATCGTTCTTCTTGAGGAGCGCTATTAGGAATTCCTAGGATTAGTTTTCAAGCTAACCTAATTAATTGGTAAATTAGGGGGTTTTCGGTGCAAATAAATTAACTAAACTAAACCAAATCTTTTTAGGTTTTTTAGGGTTTTGAAAATATTTTTTGTTGTAAAGTTCTTATGATAGTCTAGTCTCTCGGCAATGTTCGTTTGGTTATCCTCGCTTTCTCAAAAGATGTTGGGAGTTTTCAATTCTCTAAGTTTAATGTTAAAAACCATAAGCAATCTCTTAGGTCCAAAGACTTAATTAATGACAAACCTTCTTAGGATTCTAGGTTGATTAATTATTAATTAATTCGTTGTTAAGTTCTCTTAGAGTGCTCTTAAGATGAATGAATGAATTAATCCTCGAATTGTCAATCAACAATCCGAGAATTATGCGCGAGAGGGAAAATTAATCACAATTGTGACAATCAACCAATCACACATAAAAGAAGTCTTAAACTTAGATAAATTATAAATCAATATTCATACATCATCCATAAGCATAAAATCTAGATCTTCATAAATTACAATTGTAATCCATAAATTAAATCAAGCAAAACTTCCTAAATCTAGGAGAATCACAAGATGTAGAAGAAACAAAAGATCTAAATAAGTCAACTCCCTTGGTTATTACTTAAGCTCTAACCTTGCGATCCATCACTGAGAGGCTAAGAGATTTAGCCTCTCATGGCTTCCAATCTTCCGTTATCACGTTCGATTTTCGATTCCATGAGAGATTTGAGGTTTGGTGAGGGATTTGATGGGGTGATGGTTGGAATTTGGTAGATTGAATGGTTAGGGTTTGAATTAGGGTTTTGAATTGAGGAGAATTGGGAATTTGGGGTTTACGGCTGCCTGGCTGCAAATATGCAAACTCAGGCCTTCCGGCCTACTCTAAACGTAGGTTAATCCCCTATTTATAGATGTTAATCAGGATCCCTAATCAAAAACATAACTTCAGATTACGCACTCAGGTCGCGACCTCAAGGTCTCCATGTCACGACCTGGCTTCTAGAAAATTACTTCCAGCTTAACTTTGCTTCAAAACGCATAGCTTCATTAAACTTATCAGGTCATTACCTCATAGGTCCAAGTTGCGACCTCAGTGGGTAGAACAACATTCTCCATGTGTTTGGGCCTTCAAGCTCCGGTGTCTCCATCCATGATCCATCTTGGGCTCTAATTTCTCCTTTGCTTGCCTGAAAATATCATCACAAAGAAACTTTTTCCAAGGCAAGTGAAGAATTACATAAATTATATAAAATAATTCTATTTTTACCCTTAAATTTAGCAAAATGCAAAGTCTAACATTTAATCCATAAACTATAAATACAATGCAAATTGAGGGTAAATGTGTGCAATTTAGATATAAAATACCTTAGAAAACCATATAAATATCATGTCTTATCACCAAATATCTTCAAATTAAATGTTAAAGAGAAATGACAAAAATACCCTTTTTAGCCAAAATTCATGTTTTCTTAATTAGTTCCACATAACTCCAAATTAATTATTTTAATGCACTTTAAACACAATTTAATCAATAGAATCTCTACAAAATGCATAGAACTATCTGGTAAAAATATGAATTATCAATTCCCCACACTTAGCTTTTTTGCACTCCTGGGGCAAAACTCAAACAATTAAACTTCAAAACTCTTTATTAAATCCCTTCAAATGAAATCAATCATGTAATCAAGCAGGTAAGAAATATCAATGCAATAAGTTCAAGTCACCAAGTAAGCAATCCCACCACCTAACAGTGAGAAAGTATCTACATATAACTCAAACATCTGTAAGTGAATTCTAGGACTCTCAAGTCTTATGTTTAGCTCTCTCTCTCTCTCTCTCTCTCACTATATGGGGAATTATTTCACTCTACTTACTTAGGCTACACCCTACCATAGGATCAAACATGAAAATGCAAACATCAAGGGGACTTCCAATGGTTGTAATGTTGGGGAGGTCTAAATGGAGGAATGGAATAAAAAAAAAACAATGCAATTGCAAGTTAACATGAAAATAGAGCTTGATGTGAATTAACATACATAAACCATTGACACTCTCTTTTTACTCCATATTGCCTCTTTTTGACTATATTTTTATTTTTATTTATTTAATTTTTTTAAGAGCATTTTTTTCTAGCCTTGCTTTTGCTTACTTACATTGTGTACATAGCTTAGGCTTGTTTGCCTTTTTTTTTTGCTTTTGTACTTTTCCTCTCTCTCTCTCTCTCTCTCTCTCTCTTCAAAGAGGTAGCTAACAATACTAACCACACATCATGATAATGTAACATGGAAACCATGAATTGCATAGGGGATGATAGAAATGAAAATGATGGGTCCAAAGGGCAAAGCAATGGATATGAAATATGGATGGCTTGTGTTTGGGAAAGAGGGTAGTGAAATGAATGCCTCAATCATATGCATGCGAGATTACCTGCTAATTAGCCTCAACTAAGAACTAAGTCAAGTTCTAGAGGGTAGTAGTCCTAATGGAGTTCACTCATCTTAAAAGAATCAAACAAGCTCAATGTATCCTTCCATATAGGCTAATCCCTCTCATCTACTCAAAGTGAATGATTTATACATAAAACTAACTCTAGAGTTGTCAATTTCCCAAGCTTACAATGTTCATGTTCCTCACACAAATCAATTTCATACATGCCCTTAAACATTCATGAAATCAAATGTCAGGATATAACAAAAGATTTTGAAAATTTTCAAAGTTTAAGGATGCCAATAAATACAAAATTGCTTTGTGTTAAGGTGCATGATTTTCTTAATGAAATCCCACATAAAATATGGCATCACTCTCAAAATCCAAGATCCAAGACCCTTCCCCCACAGTTATCACTTACATTGCCCTCAATGGAAGTCAAGACAAATGAATGATCATGCAATTCAATGATGCAACAAGCAATAAGGTGACCATGAATAGCAGTGGTTCTTGTTTTATTAACCTACTATCTATTGTTTGTCTCTTTCCCCACACTTATGTCAAACACTACACTCCACTAGAAAATGTATGCAATATAAATTAAGCAAGTAAGTGAAGGAAAAGAAACAACCTGATGCTAAAGTTCTCTGGCTTGTTCAGAATAGGGCTTCAGCAAGTGCACAGTCACCTTGAATATAGACCCAGTGGTATCATCCAAAAGCTCCAACATGCCAAAATCGCAGACTCAGAGAACAAATTAGGGTCTATCCCATCTTATAGTCAGCTTCTCTTGGCTAAATGTGTAGCGAGCCTTATATTTGAGAACTTTGTCACCCACTTCAAACCGCTTCCTCAGAATATGACTGTTATGAATAGCCTTAGTCTTTTCTTTATAGAGACGATAGTTGCAGTAAGCTTCCAAGCAAATTTGCTCAAGTTCATGTAGCTGAAGCATACGCTCCTCTCCAACTGCCTATAAATCTAGATTACAAGACTTAATAGCCTAAAATGATCGATGCTCAATCTCCACAGGAAAATGACAACTTTTACTATAGACGATCCTCTAAGGAGACATACCCAAAGGGGTCTTATAGGCAATTTTGTAGACCCATAAACCATCATCTAAGCGGGTACTCCAATCCTTATGAGAGGGTTTGACAATGCGCTATAGAATCTTTTTAATCTCTCAATTGGAGACTTCGGCTTAGCCATTAGTTTGGGGGTGATAAGGTGCAACTACTTCATGTCTAACCCCATGCTTCAATAACAATCCAATTAACAACTTGTTACAGAAATAGGTTCTATTGTCACTAACAATAGCTCTAAGTACACCAAACCTAGAAAGATGTGAGACTTTATGAACTTATTGATAGCTTGTGCATCATTCTTTCGAGTCAGAATCGCTTTCACCCATCTAGACATATAGTCCACAACCAACAGAATATAAGCAAAATCGAAAGACAGTGGGAAAGGACCCATAAAATCAATTCCCCATACATCAAACACTTGGCATAACAACATCGACTGCTAGGGCATCTCGTTCTTTCTTCCAAGACTACCAAATCTTTGACATCTATCACATCACTTGCAATAATTATACGAGTCTTTGAAAACAAGTGGCCAATAGATATCGACTTCTAAGATCTTCCTATCTGTCTTATCGGAACTTAAATGCCCACCACATGTAAATGAATGGCAACTAGCAAGGATGTCAGGAACTTATTTACCCGGAACACACCTCCTAATAAATCTGCCAGTACACAACTTCCACAAATTGGGTGAGTCCCAAATATAGTTCTTAGATTCATATTCAACTTGTTAGCTTGGAAAGTAGATAGTAAAGGAGGCACCACACCAGAGACAATGTAGTTAGCCATATGGCAATACAAAGGGTTGAAAACAATAACATTTGGTATAGAACAATCTCTAAAATCATCACATGTGAAAGACAATCAATAATGTTAGATCCTATGTTTTGATTATTACTAAACTTAGTAAGATTTGTAAAATGAGTTTCAATGATGATAAACTAAAGGGAAATTACTTAAGAAAGCATACTTGAGTAATATCTATTTAGTATGAAAGAAGGAAAATGTTTTTGAACTAAGTCAGAAACTTTGCTGGTTTTCCAGCCTCAAGGGTAAGGGTTATCCTTGAGGATGACCGGTCTTGC